>JASDQU011455045.1:4239-14349 GCA_032191745.1 Picea mariana
GGTTTGGCATCTATGTATATGACCAGGAAAAAATATCCCGGTATTCCTAAAAGAGAGATTTGTAATTTGTGAGTTCTTCAGGGGAGCATGTGGTGCCAATGGTGATTTCTTCTACGATTCCCTCTTTTATGGAAATGTTGATTTTGATGGTGGGGGAGATATTGGCCATGTTTCCTTCTTCAAAAGCATCTGGGGCAAGGATAGGAATTTTGAACCAGTATATGTGCCCCGAAGGAATAAATTCATTGGTTTCGATTGCACATATGGAAGCTTGACTAGGAGGGTAAAAGCCCTCCCGTGAGAGAAACAACGCTCGGTGATGGAGCGCAGTCCATGGGTAATCGTGGGTAGTGATTTCCTCCAAGATATACACGTCGCAATGAAAAATGCGAGAATATAGTGGATCCAAGGAGGTGGCAGGGGGGTTATCAAAGTGTGATTGTCCTTGAGTGATGAGGATGTAGAGGGGGTTTCGCATGCATGTTGTGATGGCTCACTTGACATAAACCAAATCTCCAGATACTGTGGGTGATAAATTGTGGTAGGGGACAACATTTCCTATGGGAAATGAAATAGAGAATTGGGAGGATTTGGGGGAATATCCTTAGACAGTCGATCGGTGAACCATGGAGGGGTAGGAAGTGAATCAGGTTCAGGGGAGGTGATATTAACTGTATCTAAATATTGTAGTATTGGCGGTGAGGTGATCTTCTATGATTGAACATGGTTTGAACGATGACCTCGGTATGCAATAATTAGAGGACAATGGTATGTAAAGTGAGCCAGTGAGTCACAAAGAGTGCAAGGGCGTCTCATCCTCTCGAGGACTAAGGAAGAGACATAGTGAATGTCAATGACGTGAGCACCAGCAAGGGGGAGAGGAGAGGGCTCTTGCTGAAAGGTTTGGCATATTGTGGCTAGCGTCTAGTGAAACTGAGGTAGATCTGGGTAGTGATGAGTGTAGTGTCCATATTCTGAATAGATGGCACAAGCGAATTTGGTTCACAGCCCTTTACTTCCTGTAGTGGAGGAAGTTGTAGTAGTACTAGATGTACTTAGTGAAGTGGTGAGAAATGTGATTGCTCTAGGGAGTTGGATCATATTGTGTAATTCAAGAAGAGTGGGACATCTATTGGTGGGGTGTCCCTCTGTTTTGCATAGTGCACAATGAGGTTGAACTCAGGGAGGAAGTGGAGCCATGGGCTCTTTCTTCTTTTGTCTTCCCCCAGTATTAGCAGTGGTGTTAAAAATGGGGGTGAGGATGGTGCAGTCGGAGCCTAGACTGGAATTTGCATTGGGATTCCCTCTATCTGAGGAGGGAGAGATGGTTGAGGGACCATCGTGAGTGGGTGAAGATACCATACCATGATAGCTAGTACCATTTTTGGAAGGGTAAGCATCGCAGCTACCTGAAATGCTTGAAATTCTGGTGGGGGATAGAAGAAGGTAATTTGAGTAATGGCTTGAGGGATTGTCTCCCAAACCGATATTTTCCCCAGGAGGGGGTGGGGATCAGGGATAAGTGGTGTAGTAGGGTTCTCAAGGGATTCTTGAGGTAATAGTTGTTCAATTGGTTGAATGTCAGGGTGTGGGGAGGCCTCTGTGGGAGGAATAGTGTCTATGTTATCTATTCCTTTAGAAGATACGACACACACTTGTGTTAAAGGGGGTAGGAGGGGTCGTATTCCATGATATGCCCCCAGAAAATATGGGTCTTTGAAAATTATAGGACCCATTTCAATGAGTGAATAAGCATCTGAGCTAGTGCGGACAAGTGGAAGAATGTTATCGATGTTGGTTGAGTGGTTAGGCTCATAATGTGTAATTTGGTCAATGGTGATGATTTTCCCATTGTGGGGGAACATCATCATTCGAAACACAGAAGAGGCCACTGCCTTCATAGCGTACATGTAGCTACATCCGAACAAGATATTGTAATCGAGTGGGGCGTCGATAAATTCAATGTCTATGAGGATGGTTTTTCCCCCGAGTTCAACGAGGACATTTTGGAAGAGCCCTTCAGGAGATGATGGTCGACCATCGTAGGCTTGCAGGGTGATGGAAGATGGTACTAGCTCAGGGGAGCCAAGTTTCTGCCATATAGTTTTGGACATGATGCATGTGGATGCACCTTCATCGATGATACAACGATGAACTGTGATTTTTTGAATCTTTACTGGTATTTGGAAAGCTACCAGAGCGGGGAGGTGTGGTTCTCCGCTATCTAGATCAAATNGTGATGAGTCTAGTATCATCTGGTTCGACTGCCCCCAAGGCGGAAAGAAAGGATTTTCGCTAAGTTGGACAAGTTTGGAGGACCTCCAATACAGACATGGTTGCAAGAGACTGAGCTAAGTCATCGACTAGGCTGTAATTATGGGCGGCCCAAGCATGAGGGTTATGGACATTCCATCATAATGGAACGCAGGGTATGTGAATGTTTGGTTCCATGTTAGGGTGTGGAATCATCAAAGGTTGTCCTGCTAGAGAAGGAACCATTTCTGAGGTGGTTGGAGTAGATTCGGGTGGGGTGTCGTATTGATGACCGTGTGTTTGCAAAATAATTTATTCTTCATTGGTGCGAAGGATTTTGTGATCAATTGGATTTCCAGGGTGAATGGGCTCTAGATTTGGATATTGCCCCATTTTTGGTGGGGCAAGGTGTACCTATCATTGGGTATTCATCACACCTTGGTGTGGAATAGGGTTTTTCAACATGACCGGGGGTGGTTGTTGCAAGTACTGTTGTGGGTCCTGCTGAGGGGCAGGCGGTATTGGAGGTTGAGGAGTGTTAATGGATTCTTTCATTTGTTTGAAGTTGGCAATTTGGGGACAATGGTGAGTATAATGTCCATACTCATAGAAAAGAGTGCAAGGGAATTTTTCCTTGAGATTGTTGTTTTTCTTCCCTTGGTGTTTTTTTTTATTGTCCCCTGGAGGGTTCTAGTTGCCTTGATTTTGGTTTCCCCCAACGGGATGGTTTTGTTGGGGGTTATTTTTGTCTGGTCCTGGGTTATTATTCTTTCGGTTTTTTCCTTTATTTTTGGCATTATTCGACTGATGGGATGGATTTTTTGTATTCAATTGTTCAAAAGTATGAAGTTGTTGAATGGGAGAGGAATGAAAAAATTTAATGCCAGCGTGTGGTTGTCCAAGTGGAGGAGCAACCGGTTGTGGTGGAACAGGAAATGGAAAGTACGGATTGTTTTCTGGCAACAATCCATAGAGCGCATAGGATGGTGAAGTGCTTTCACTAGTTCCCAGGTTATATGTTGAGGTAGAAGGTGACCCTGAAGTTGATTGGGCAGTTAGGCGTACCATGGGTGTTGGTTGGGTTCCCCCTATTGGTGGAAGGGGAGTCACAGGGTATGGTTGTTGGTAAATTGGAGGAGGGTAATAAGATGGCCCTATGTATGGTGGCGGATATTGAGGTACATCGTATATAGGTGGTGGTTGGCTATAAGGGTTATGGTGTGTCGTGGTACCAATCAACCCATCCGTAGCATGGGATATCCTAGGTTTGTACTCGCCAAATAGTATAGGTCTGGGTGCGTTGGGTAATACTATGTATAAGTATCCTGACTGAGCATAGATGAGGTCGAATTGTTGGGCCTTGCTGATGGATTCCTCTTATAACTGAGGAAAAGTGGATGCTAAATCTTTGGCAAGTATAGAGACGAGTGATTTAAGAAACAAATAAAGGCATTGTTCTTTGGTGGTTTTTGCTTTACACAAACTACGTCGTCGATGCCATTTGTGGATGTGATCGACAATGTGCATAGTGGAGGTTTTTTTTCACTCGAAGAGAAGTTCTAAACCAATGTCATGACGAACCAGTAGTTGAAAGAAGGCCAAAAAGGATTTGACCAAGGATTCAAAAGTCCTCACCAATGTATGGTGGCGGATATTGAGGTACATCGTATATAGGTGGTGGTTGGATATAAGGGTTATGGTGTATCGTGGTATAATAATATGGCCCTATGTATGGTGGAAGATATTGAGTTACATTGTATATAGGTGGTGGTTGGCTATAAGGGTTATGGTGTGTCATGGTACCAATCAACCCATCCGCAGTATGGGATATCACAGGTTTGTCCTCACCAAATGGTATGGGTCTAGGTGCGTCGAGTAATACTATGTATAAGTAGCCTGACTTAGCATAGATGAGGTCAAACTATTGGGCCTTGCTAATGGATTCCTCTTATAACTAAGGAAAATTGGATGCTACATCTTTGGCAAGTATAGAGATGAGTGATTTAAGAAACCAATCAAGGTGTTGTTCTTTGGTGGTTTCTGCTTTACAAAAACTATGTCGTCGATGCTATTCATGGATGTGATCGATAATGTGCATAGTGGAGGTTTGTTTTCACTCGAAGAGAATTTCTAAACCAATGTCATGATGAACTACTAGTTGAAATAAGGCCAAAAAGGATTTGGCCAAGGATTCAAAAGTCACATGGGACCCTAATTTTTCATCCACATACCAAATGGTTGATGGACCAGTGAGTGTTCTCTAAAATAACCTTAAGTGTATAGAATCATCCATGTTGTTGTTTGAAGAAAACCATAAGTTGAAGGTCATAACATGGTAGGTAGGGTCCTCCCCCAATTTTCCTTCAAATTTTGGAATATCTGAAGGTAGTTTGGTAGGGATATTGGGCCACGTGGGGTCATGTAAAATGGGATCATTCATGAGTTTGGTGATATTAGGAATTTTGAGAGATGCCAAGTATGGCATAGGGGGATTTGGTGGAGGATTAGTTCTAGCCATTGTGTGAGGGGGTAGTGGACCTGACCTGTGAAAGGGATTTGGTGGGGTTGTACTTCTCCCGAGAAGAAGTTTTCCCCTGCCTCCTTGTGAAGGAGAGCTAGTGGATGGATGTCCTTGGGAAGTGGACCCAAGTAAATTGGAACCAAGTAGCGATGATCCCAAAATAGTAGAACTCATGGGGGTGTGAGATGGTTGAGTCGGTGAGTTGGAAAGACTAGGAACTCCCCCTAGAACAGGAGGGAGATTTTGCAAGCATATGGAATGAAGTGGATTCTATGGGTACCCTATGGCGTCCAACTAGCAAAGTAAATGTGTGAAAATGGTGATGAGAGAAAAAATAGATGAACAAGAGCTTTGTTAATTTGAAACTTCCCAAGATAATATGACTCACAATTGCATGTAATCAAATGAGCATCATACATAAATCAATTGTAGATAAGCAACCATGTGGGTAGGTGTATTTTGTCCGCGTGGAGGAAGAAAAGGAAAATTCTCATGTCCTAAGAGACGTATCATCCTTCCTCTCAAATAGCACTAAACCTTCCAAGAGAACTCAACAATGAGGTCTGAAGCCACCAGAGGAGGAACTAGTGAAGGTTAAAATAATCAGTTATAATGAGGGGTAGAGGGTGCATATCCCAAAAGAGCTGGTGATATTTCCCAGTAGCCACACAAAATATGATGAAGATATATATTTATATATATGGCAAAGGGTGAAAATGTATACTCTTATTCTTATACCAACTCTCATAAAACAAATATAAAATATACATTATAAATTTATTAATAGTATACATTTATTACAAATTTACACTACTTTTCTCTTGTTTCATCACAGAGGTGGATTCCATACTCTTGGATAGCCCCTGTACTAAGAAGGAAATCTAGGAATTCCTTAAGCCTTTTTCCAAAGATAAAAGTTTGGGCCCCGATGGCTGAACTGTAGAGTTTTTTCTACATTTCTTTGATTTAGTGGGTGTTGATTTGTTGGAATTGGTGGAAGATACAAGAATTAGTGGCAAAGTGATAGGCTCTATAGATTCGAATTTCCTAACACTTATTCCCAAAGTAAACAAACCTACTACTTTTGGTGATTACAAGCCTATTTCTCTCTCTAACTTGTGTTATAAATTAATCTTAAAAGTTATCAAAAACAGGATCAATCTGATACTTTTGTAGACCTTGCCAGGTGAACAATTGGGTTTCTTAAAAGGAAGATAGATTTTGGACGCCATTGGTATGACCCAGGAATGCTTGCATAGTATAAAGTTGAAGAAATCAAAGGCGATAATCTTGAAGTTGGATCTAATGAAATATTTTGACTACATAGATTGGGACTTTTTAAGAATGATTCGGATACAATTAGGCTTCAGTCAACAAACCACCAGGTGGGTAATGAGTTTTGTGAATAGTGAAAAATTTCCAGTTCTTATAAACGGTGAAACATCTCCATTCTTCCATAGTGGAAGAGGACTGAGGAAGAGCTGCCCTCTCTCTCCTTTGTTGGTTTTATTAATCATGGAAGGTCTTAGCCTGCAACTTGAAAAAGGACATGTGGAAGGGAAGTTGACAGGGGTGAAGGTATCCAAGATTGACTGAAAATCAATTGGTCAAAGTCGACTTTTCACTATGCTCACATACAAGAACCTTCCTTGGAACTTTACAAAGAAGTCTTCCCTTACAATTTCATAGATCTTTCTGAGGGATTTAAGTATATTGGTTACTTTCTGAAAGTTGACTCTTATAAGGCAACATATTGGACTTAGCAAGTAGAAAAGTTAGAGAAAAAAATTGGTCACCGGTGCAACCGTTGGCTATCATTAGGAGGCCACTTTACACTCATGAAAGAAGTACTTGAAATCCTTCATGTGTTACAGATGGAACTGGCATCCATTCCAATCTCAGTGCTAGACAAGATTAGAAGGTTAACATATAACTTTTTATATTTATATAAACAAAACAAATATATATATATTTATATATGGAATAGAGGATGAAGATTTATATTTATATATATGGAAAAGAAAAAATATATATGTATTTATATATGGAATAGAGGATGAAGATTTATATTTATATATATGGAAAAGGGTGAAAATTTATACTCTTATTCTTATACCAACTCTCATTAAAAAAATATAAAATATACATTATAAATTTATAATAGTATACATTTATTACAAATTTACACTACTTTTATATCGTTTCGTCACAGAGGCAGATTCCATACTCTTGGATAGCCTCTGTACTAAGAAGGAAATCTGGGAAGTCCTTAAGTCTTTTTCCAAAGATAAAAGTCAAGGCCCCAACGGCTAAACTGTAGAGTTTTTTCTACATTTATTTGATTTAGTGGGTGTTGATTTGTTGGAATTGGTGGAAGATACAAGAATTAGTGGAAAAGTGATAGGCTCTGTAAATTCGAATTCCTAACACTTATTCCCAAAGTAAACAAACCTACTACTTTTGGTGATTATACACCTATTGATCTCTCTAACTTGTGTTATAAATTGATCTCAAAATTTATCGCAAATAGGATCAAGACGATACTTTTGAGGACCTTGTCAGTTGAACAATTGGGTTTCTTAAAAGGAAGACAGATTTTGGATGCCATTGGTACAGCCTAGGAATGCTTGCATAGTATAAAGTTGAAGAAATCAAAGGCAACAATCTTGAAGTTAGATGTAATGAAATCTTTTGACTACATAGATTGGGACTTTTTAAGAATGATTCTGATACACTCAGGCTTCAGTCAACAAACCACCAAGTGGTCAATGAGTTGTGTGACTAGTGCAAATTTTGTAGTTCTTATAAATGGTGAAACATATGCATTCTTCCACAGTGGCAGAGGATTGAGGCAAGGTTTCCTGCTCTCCCCTTTTTTTGTTTTTATTAATCATGGAAGGTCTTAGCCTACATCTTAAAAAAGGATAGGTGGAAGGGAAGTTGACAAGGGTGAAGGTCTCCATGATTTACTAAAAATCAACTGGTCAAAGTCAACTTTTCACTATGCTCACATACAAGAACCTTCCTTGGAACTTTACAAATAATTCTTCCCTTACAATTTCATAGATAAGCTGAGGGATTAAGTATCTTGGTTACTTTATGAAAGTTGACTCTTATAAGGAAGCGGATTGGACTTGGCTAGTAGCAAATTTTGAGAAAAAAATTGGTCACTAGAGCAATCGTTGGCTATCATTAGGAGGCCACTTTACACTCATCAAAGAAGTACTTGAAAGCATTTATGTGTTATGGATGGCACTGGAATCCATTATAGTCTCAGTGCTAGACAAGATTAGAAGGTTAACATATAACTTTTTATTGTCGAGCTGTATAGAAAAATGACATCTCCACCTATGTAGTTGGGACTTATTGGCCAAGCCAAAATGAAAGGGAGGATGGGGCTTTAGAAATATTTTTATTTTCAACAGAGCATTAGCTGCAAATTCCCTCTGGCGTCTACTAACAAAGGAGGGGATATGGAATTCAGTAATAAAAGACAAATATATCCCCCATTGTTCGGTTTCCACCTAGTTCAGAACAACAAACATCACAGCGAGAGCGACCTCACCGACTTGGAAAAATATCGTAAAGTCGATAAATCTGATTACCCATTGGCTATGTTGGAATCCATGTTCTAGACACTCGGTAATAGTTGGTAAGGATTGTATCTTGGGCCTAGGAAACACCTCATTCCTTTCTCCACAGCTCATAACCTCTTTAAACTTTAATAAAATTAGATATATTTACCAAGAAAGAGGTACCTACAAGACCAGGTTCCAAACAAAAATCCAAATATGAATGAAACATGCACAAGACGCCTCGGTTTAGCTTGAGTATGCTCCTCCTAAATACACTTGGTCTGATCTGATGGAAGCTCAAAGTGAATTCACTACACTTCTCACAAACCCGAACACAAAGAACACCAACAAACTCCCTAAATTCCCCATAATTTTGAAGACATAACCCTTCAACTCCTCTCCCAAGGAATCGCCATTAATCTCATGTGCAAGCCTCTTATCATAAAATGCACGCATTTTTTTATCATCATTTTCTTGTTGACAGGCCTGATGATTTGCTCGTCTCAATCTCAGATCCCTCTGTTGAATAATATTTTCAATATTTATCCTAAAAACCCCCTCTATCAAACGATTGTTTCCAAGATATAACAAACCAAGAGAGAAACCTCGAGCACTTGGCTCTAAGATCTTAACAATTAATTATCTTTTCTTTTGATAGTTGGATTCAATTGGACACAATAAATGGCAATGATCCTGGTGCTCTCCTGATATGATTCAGGAGTCTAGAATTTGTTTTTTGTGTAGTGTAATTGATGTAATACACCTTTCCAGTTATTATGTCAAAGTGTTGTTCCCAACCCAGTGGTAAAGGCCCCAAAAATATCCATTTGATTTATCCACGTTGTAGGTCTCTTTCTGTGAGTAAATTATTTCCTGAAGGGAAGTCAACCAGATTCAATATGCTCTCCTTGTAGCCCAGATGTTCCTTAATTGAATGGGAATATTGCTTCTTAATCTGATTCTTTTTCATGGTTACCACAGACAATGAAAATTTCAGTTAATTCATGCTCAACATAGCCTTGATCATGAAAATAATTGTTGACATCCTTGTTGCCAATCTTGTTCTGAAAATTGTGGATGATCCATAAACACAGGAACGAAAACATGAGAAGGAATGTCAAAGCTCCAAATACACTTGTGGAACCTTGACTTTGGCCCTTCGGCCTTTGGGGGAAAAGGGGAGTGGAAATTTTAATTCCTCCAGTGTTCAAAACTCCCAAAGAGGAACCTGACGCTCAGAACGATGACCAAGATGGAAATTAATGTGTGGTTAAACATCAGGGATGTTTGAAGACCCGAAGTATCTGAATGGAATCAATATGGCGATGATATGAAAGGTTGGATGATGAGTTATTAGAACCCAGGCATCCGACATTGATCTTCAATTTTTGCTTCTTGTCAACTGGATTCAATTTCCCAGTAGTGTTATACCCAAAATATTATTCACCTTCAAAAATTTTGGATCAAAACAATCATCACAGTTTCCAATCGTAGTGACAGTGGAGTAACATCCATAAGAAAATGGTCCTAGACCTCTTCATCACTTTCTCCACTAAAAATTGTTGCTTGGACTGTAACGCCATAAGAGAAAAACACTTCACCAAGGTTGATGCTCTTATAGAGCCTTTTTCCATTAAATAAATCCTGAAACAATTGATGCACCTCCTCTTGCCTCGTGGCCTTAGTGTTTGGTTACTAGCACTAGCTTGTGGAATTGTTTGGTGTTGTCGATGCTTGGACACTAGCTTTGTTCGACACTTG
>JASDQU011455045.1:14634-40042 GCA_032191745.1 Picea mariana
TATTTTTTTATTTTTACCAAACTTTTAAATTAATAATAAAGTATTATTTTAAAATTATATAAAATAATTTTAAAACAATACAATTTATATATAACTTATATAATTAAAAAAAGAATTGTAGCTTGGTTTAATATAATAAAGGAAACTTGGCATTTTTAAGACCCTTTTCAAAGATCGAGGAATTGAGAACAAAGAGAGATGGAAGGGCCTTGAAAAATATGATGCAAGTATTTGGGATTTTTATGGTAGAGAAGCTTGGCGAAAATGGCGAAAGGTTTAGAGGTTTACTGCAGCTAAAAAGCTTACACCATATGACACAAGGATTTAAAGCTAGCGCAACTTGACAAAAAAAATTGGCGAGGGACACAAAGTTTAGAAATTTCAATATTTGTTCTAACAGCTTGCATAAATTTAGATAATTCTACCCTTTGAGTCTCAAAATACTCCACCTTATCCCACTAGGCCAGGATTATCCTTAGAAGCACCATCAAAATTGAGCTTGACAAAGTCTTGAGGTGGAGGAAACCATGCAAGGGGTGAGGATACCTTAGGGGAACTTGAACCGATGGATTTTAAGGATGAAGCAGGGTTGAATTCCCAGTTGGAAAGGATGATCTTCTCTTTTCTATTGTGTTTGAAATCCTCCTTGGTTCAAGGAGAGGACTAGATTGTTTCCAAGATGAATCTTTGGATTCTTGTCTAAGTCGATGAGACTGGTTGTTCCTCATTCTTGAATATTCATCATTTTATTTCCTCCAAAGTTTCCCAGAGGATAAATCTTGGGAAAATTTTTCAAATCCTATTCAAAATGGGATTCATAAATCCATGCATATGCCATGAAGAGAGATGAACAAAGAGTGAGCTTGACATTGTCTATGTGTTGATTTGTTTGTCTACAAAGAGTGGCACCTTAATCCCAAATGGTGGCGCTAAAGGGATAAGAGTTCAAAAGGTGCTCTAAATTGTATTCATCCTATATACACATGATACAGAGGCTCTATCCCTCAAAGCCACTACAAATTAACTAATCATAGGTCAGTATTTTTCCATGAGCGGTTAACCAGAGAAATAGGGCCAATTTAGGCTATAGATTTGATTGCCAGATTTTAATCCAGATGTTGTCCATAGGGGTATGAGCATTCTCAACAACCAAAGCATAGGATTCCTCGAGGTTGAAGTTACCACTCAGCTTATGCACCCACCTGAGCTTATCTATCTTAGTCAAATATTTGATTCAGTGATTGAGAAGTTTAGATTTTAAAGTTGAATAATTGAGTCTATCTTGAAGGGATAGGTGATATGGTTTTATATCCAAACTTCTCCAATTTGATGTGGATGAATGAGAAGCCAAATATTGATAGACATGCTAGCCATGACCAACCTTTAATACATATTTAAGGCTCAGGTAGGTGGGACAATCCTAGATATGGGGGAGTTGTTTCCAAGAGTCCTCCCAAAAAATGGTTGAATTTCCATCATGAAATTCCCAAAAGTTGTGCTCGTGGATGAGCTATTGTTTTTGCCAATTTGTATTCTAGATGAGGGACCCAAGTTGTTCTCCAACCATCCAGATGAGCTCTAAAAAGAAAATTTCATTGGCATATTTGTATTTCCGTAGCGCACACAAAATCTCTCCTTTTCCTTGAAGCCAATGCCACCAACTCTTAGCTCATATGACAACATTAAGAATATAGGGGTCTCACAGTCCCAAACCACCCTTTGCTCTAGGAAAATAGATGGTGTCCCATACAACGAAGGCACAATTTTTTTTCACTTTGGTTCATTACCAAAGAAAGTTTCTTTTAATAGTTATGATGGATTTTAGAATACGTTTAGGGGCTACTAGGGCATAGAAGGTGTAGAGAGGAATGGATTGGAGAACATATTTAGGAGAATGAGACAGGAAATGATATTCAAGGTATGAAAGGTGCATACAGAAATATTTTTTTCAAGTTTTGTGAGAAGATATTCCCATGGGGATTTCTAACAAAAAATTCTAGGAGGGGGACTCATAGATATTTGGATGGAAGGGAGCTTCATGAAAATCCAAAAACATAGAAGACATGGAATTGGATTTCCAAAGGGGTGTTTATAAAAAATATTTGAGACATGATATGGTTAATGGCCATTTCTGAGGCATCCATGAAGTATTCGAGAACTTTTTTTATGGTCCTAGCCTCTTGAGCTATAGGAATGCCCATTATCATGGTATCGTCCACAAATTGACTGTGGGAAATGGGTAGATAAGAGTTATGCATATTAAGGCCTTGAAGATTGTGAGAATTAATATCTTCTTTAGGACTTCTTCCAAGACCCTTTGCCATCATAATGAAAATGAAGGGAGAGAAGGGTTTCCTTGGTGAATACCTTGATATGGCTTAAAGGGAGGAGAGGGAGAGACATTGATCAGTATGGAAAAGAAGGCCGAAGAGATGAGATAGATAATCCAACTGACCCAGTCAATATGGAAACCAAAATCCATGAGGATCGAGCAAATATACTACCAACTGATTTTGTCGAATGCTTTTCACAAAACGAGCTTAATCAACATCCCTAGAGATTTGGTCAATTTCAGGGAATGCACTACTTCATGGGTGAGGGTAATTTTTTCCAAAATTTGATGGCCCTCCACGTAGCCAGACTACTTGAGACCAATAAGGAGAGGCATGAGGGGTTGTAGGAAAGAAGAGATAACTTTGGTGATTATTTTATAGATCACATTGCAGAGGGATATGGGGAGGAATTCATTGGGCTCCACAAATTTGTCTTATTTCATAATTAACATGAGGAAGGTTGTGTTCAAGGTAGGAAGGATGCTTGAGATGAATTGTTATTCATACACCAAGGGCCAAACATTGTTTTTAACTATGGACCAACAATGGTGGAAAAAGTCAGTGGTAAATTCATTGGGGCCTAATGCCTTGCAAGGGAGCATATCCATGATAATACCCTCCACCTCAGATAGGGAAATGGGGAATAGGATACTATCATTATGGTTGTTAGAGACAAGGTGAGGAATGTTCTTGGTGATGGATTGAATAGCTATCGAGGGATCTGATTGAGGCTTCGAAAGAAGGGAATTGAAAAAAGAGATTAGTTCTTGCTTAATATCCTAATGAGAAGATATATTATTACCTTTAGAATTCTTAAGTTGATTGATATATTTGGAATGATTCCTTTGAACCATGGATTGATGAAAGAACTTAGTGATGCAGGAGCATCTCTCCACATCATCCAGCCAACCAGCCAGCCACGTCAGCGCATGCATTCAAGGTTGAAGAGAGGCACAATCCTCGTTTTCAATTTTGAAATTGAATGTAATTAAATGTTTAGGTTGTTGATCCATGAAGTCGTGCCTTTGTGCAGGAATTAGAGTAGGTAGGCCTTTAATGTTTTTAAGGCTGAGATCTAGATCTGATTCTAGACTAGATAGCCCATTCATGTAATTGAATAGGGTAGGTAGATTGGAGGGAAGAGCTCGAAAAGCCCCCTCTTGTAAAAGATCAATTTCGATATCATTTTGTGATAGGGAGGAGAGTTGTAAGAGAAGAGAAGGAGTTGAGACTTTGATATAGGTCATGCTTAGGAACACCTTGTAAAAACAAGCATTTTCCATTTAATACAAACAGCAGTTTTCCTGCATATTTCCTGTGTTGAATGAATGTCTGTGTGTGTTCAATTTATGTTGTAGATGTATGCTAAGCATTTGCAGGAGTTGTTTGATTTAATGGCTTGAGAGGTTATTTGTGGTTTCATGCCAAGAGGGCGTGACAGAGTACTGGGGTCTTTGAATATCAGTGCATAGATGCACTTCTGAACTCTATGGATTCATACAAAGACGAGACAGGTGGGCACAGAAGCTAAAGTCATTAACTCAAAGGAAGACCTTTGAGGTTGTTGAACACCTCAGGAGGCAAGGTTGTGGAGAAACATAGTTGCAGACAGAATATCTGAGGAGTTCTATAAAGCTCTGCCATGTGGGCATTGAGCAGGTGCAAGGGAGTGCACAGAGGAACTCTGTTATGAGTTCAAAAGAAGATAGAAGCTCTGAGGAGTCCTGTAAAGCTCTGTCAGGTGGGCATTGAGCCAGTGCAAGGAGTGCACAAAGGAAGAAATCTGATGTGAGTTCAGATAGAAGCAAGAATCATTGAGGATTCTTGATACTTTTCCAGGAGGGCATTGAGACAGTGTGCAGATAGGCACAAAGAAGAAGGGAACTCTATTGAGTTCTGTGATTGGGGAAGAGTCCACTGAAGGATCTTCGCAGGGTTGCTGAACACCTAGAGCACTCAGCAAGAGGTTTCTTGAGTGAAGGATAGCCAAGAGGGCATCCAAATCCTCCATCTGCGGGAGAAGGAAGAAGGATAAAATCCCTTAGAGGTCTGAGTAGCAGGAAGCTCAGAAGAGATAGCACTTTGTGTGCAAAGACTCTGCAGAGGCACAGAGGTTGCGGAATCCCTTGAGGATTCGAGAGCAAAGCTCAGGAGAAGCAGTGTTCTTATACGCATAGGTGGGACTCAAGTTGCAGAGCTTGCAGGGAAGATGAACAAAGGTCGAGGCCTTTGAGAATTTGAAATTCTTCCAAGTCTGGGAAGAAAGCGCCAAAGCTCGGGAGGAGAAACAGCTACCGTCAGATCAATCGAGAGAATATGGACTGTGGATTCGTGTCCAGGCAGTGTAGGAAAGGCGCAAGGGGAAGACAAGGTCTGAGCCATTAGATTTTGAGTGAAGAACCCGACAACCATTGGATCAGTTGAGAGTTACATGAGGTTTAAAACCTCAGGCGAAGAGAAGCATAAGAGAAAGTCCCGAGAAGGAGTTCATATCGGGATATTGGCATTCGGGAGTTTGGGAATCCGGAGGACGAGAGTCTGGACACTTGACCTCATAAATCGCAACAAGGTGAAATAGATATGATCCGTCCGTCTGCGGAAGGACGCGTGTCATGGAATCATCCATATTCGGAGATTCAGGCACCAGGACTCACAAAGGTGAGAATCTTGACTTTGTGAGTAGAGAAGTCCCGAGGAAATATAAGTCATTCGTCTGAGAGCGGACCCGTGTCACGAGATCCTATCTATCAGGGATTCGGACATCAGAGGTTAGAGAGGGAAGTCCTTCGATTTTGTGAGTGGTGAAGTCGCGAGAAGATTGGGACCTTCCATTTAAGGAGGACAGGTGGCAGAGATCTAGGGATCTCGTGAACTCAGAGGTTCGCAAGGTGAGAACCCAGGATTTGGGTGCTCCAAGTCACGAGCAACGAAGTCATGAGAGAATTGCAGCCGTCCATCTGAGGATAGGTGGTAGCAATCGCGGAGTTGATGAAGGGCCAAAGAGATCCAGGATTCGGTTCTTGCAAACTTGGAAGTTCGCAGGGTGAGGGCCCAGGAGTTGGGTACTCCAAGTCATGAGTAGTGAAGTCACGAGGAGCAAAGATAGTCATTGGATATAGGTCAAGGAAGGACCGTTGGATCAGAGCCTCATCGCGCGTTTCACATATTCGAAGGTTCAAAGGTTGAGAGGACCTCATCTCAACATCAGAAGTTGCAAAGTACCAAGAGTTGAGGCACGAGTGTGGGCACATGGTAGAATCTCAAGGTGGGGCCCACATGATTGACAGGTGGACACGCATCACCTGGAGAAAAGGAGTCAACACTCTGTTGACTTCTTGCGTCCCAGGGATTCATGGAGTAAGAGCATGACAACTCAACCCTTTGGCTTGCGAGGTCGCGAGTAGCGAGAACGCGGAAGGAAAAATAAATATCGCTTCTCGAGGATTTGTGAAGGGAAGGTGTCAATATTGGACACTACAACTTGCAAAGCAACGATTAGCGAGAGGAGCTAGCATTAATCCTAGCCGATGGTCACGCACGGAAGGCGTTGACAAAAGAAGAGCTATACCCATTTCGTGATCTCGGGTATCACAAGATTGGAAGGGAAGAGTTGGGAGCTTCGACTCACAAACTTGCGAGATCGCGAGTTAGGACAAGTGACTTTGGGTTTGGCCCTTGGTCATAGCGATGTGGTCTCACGAAAAGGCGAAGCTCGTGCCTAGTGTTGTTCGCACAGGGAAGCTACCAGAAAGGACCTGTGGATCGATGAACTAGAGATTCCAACAATGAATCAAAAGAGTCACTTCGGCTCAGGGAAGTGAATGAACGATCCTTAAGACCGGGAGGTCGCGCAGAGACTCTGTCAAGGTAGAGGTGGTGGTTTGCATCACTTAGTTTTGCGCTCCCCCTCTTTGAGCCATTAGATTTGAAATTTCTAACACCAAAGGATCTCTTCATATTGATAATGTTCATCAAGCTAGGAAGATATGTCTTACACTTGATGGGATAAGGATTCATGTTTCCCTAAGGTAATGATCTATCGTTGGATGTGTGTCATACATGATTCCAGATCTTTCTGAGCTTGAAAAATGTTTCAAAAAACCATTTTATTTTAGGAGAGGAGATGCTATTTGAGATTTTTGAGTCTTTATTTGAAGCAATACACAAGTGTGCCTTTGTATATAGTTTCTTCATGCCACGATTTATTAATTTTTTCTTGAAAATCCAAATGAGAAATCCAAAACTTTTCAAATCAAAAGGGTCTCTTGAGAGGGGTGTTGAGAAAAAGATATGAAATGATCTAACTCAAGCATTTTCAGATCTTGCTTGGATAAAGAAAGATAGACAGGAATATCATCCTAGATTTATAACCATAAAAATTGGTATCCTAACTCACAAGTATTGTTTTCAAGTGCTTAGGTTGGGTTTTTACAAATAAAATCTTGCTGAAAAATTCATTCTTTATGTAATTTTTTGAACATATCAGATGCTGAAATAAATATAGAGATAGAAGTAAAGACACCCAGTCAATAATCAGAACAAATGAGACATAAATCAATCCTTTACTTCATTCCAATTAATCAAATAATCATTCTCTTTACAAAATTTCCTGAGGAAGTTTTGGACCAAAGTCAAACTTAGACATCCCCGATGAAACATACAAAAGGAATTCTGATAGAAAATAAAAAAAATGAACTTTATAAGTTGGATCATCTTGCCATAGTTGCTTCCCACTCGACTCTACACAATAGCCTTTGTCATTCATGAAATCTAATTCACAAACAGACAAGTCTACACAGACTATCAAAGTTAGATCAACACCTCTAAAAAACAAGTGTCTAAATGATGTAATTCATCCATGAATCTTGTTGTCTACAATAGGACCCTGCTATCATAAAAAATAATTAGGCTTATAATGAATTAAGGAATGAATGAAAACTGAACTATCTCAACACAAACTCAAAGAGAAAACCTCAGTATCCTTCTCCTTCTATTCTGCTCTTGTTCCTCCCTTTCCTTTTTCCTTTAAGCAAATTCCTTTTTTCTTTAAGCAAATTAGAATTGGTTGAAGTAGTTGAACTACTTCATTAGTTAAGTTAACTAAAAATCAACCAACTTTTAGTTAGGGGGAAAAGTAGTAAATCATAATAAGGGTTTTTTTAAATAAATAATAATTAGTAGGTGGGACTCCTTATGACTCCATTTAGCTTTTAACAATCATAACACAACTAGTTAATTAAACAAAACATCCCTCCTTGTGACTCCCATCATCACATTCATATTTGAAAATTTATCTCAATGATATTTGAAATTATTTCCAAAATGTATTACCCATATATCCAAAAATAGCATGATGTCCAAAAAAATTTAGAAGTCAACTGCTCTCAACAATTAATAAATAAAAAATCTTAAAATCCATATTTTCCACTCTGAGATGCAATCTTTCCCTTGTTGTAGTTGTCACCTTTTGATCTCTCTGAATTTTCCTTAGGCTATGCTGAGCCTTTAGGCCTAATCTCATTGATCACATGAGAGCAATCATCCCTCAAATGCAAGTGGGAGGACATGGATTTATCAGAGCCATTGGATGGTGAGGAAGGGGCAGCAATGGCTTTTCCTTTGTTAGGGGCATGGTGGGCCTCAATTTTCAACCTTTTACTCGCATGGTAAGACTGAACTAGTGAGTGGATAGGGGCATCTTGGACAATTTGATCGATAGGAGGGGGATTAGGTAAAGACACATTCGGCCAGCCACGATGTTGGGATACTGTCGGGTGGAAAATCTCTTGACATCCATCATTTTCAAGAACTTCAGGTTGCAATGAGAAACGAGGGGGCACGGGGATACCAGGGACTTGTAGGGATTGGAAAGGAGGCCTTTTGGGCCTAGGTTGGACCACTCCTTTCCCAATCCAATTAAAAAACCCACCATGAAATAGTTGGCCTAACTCTTGTGAGTCAGCATCAAAGTGTATGGAGAATCTTGGCCTCCTAGGGCCCCTGTTCCAATTACCTCTTCCTAGGTTACCTCTTATATGGCTACCTTGGATGAAAAATCTCATACATGTAAGAATAATTTATTAGCAAATAGTTTTTTTAACAACCATACATGAAAACTCCTTTAAAAATATGAAATAAATTTTGGCTCAGCAACATATCATACTCATGTAATCCAATCCATACAAATTGTTTAATAGTTGACAATGACCAAGGGGTGAACAAAATTTATGGGATATGCGAGGGGTTTGTATTGAGCGAGAAAATGTTAAAATGAGGGGGAAAATATCATGATTATTGCTCACAGGAAACAAACAATCAACTGTAATGTAAACCAAAGAACATACCATTGTAATCCATCCTTGTGATCTTAAACTGTTACAATACATAGTTCCTCTTAACTGTAATTAAATTTTAGGAACAAGGAGTGGATAATGGATATGGGAAGGCGATGGGATTGTAATTAGTGAAAAGTGAAATAATGGTAGGGGAAAAGAGCAGATACTATTCATAAAATCGATTAAGTAATCCATAAAACAATTATATATTTAATGCAAATGATCCAACACTAACCAAATAATTATTGTGATCAATTAACAATTACTGTGTATAATTTAACCATTATTCTGTGTTAAACTTGCTCAATGTTCATGTTTAAATCCTTAACACTTTTAATTAACACAGTACCATCTTACTCAAAAACAATATGCCTTCCAAACAACTTGTATAAGAAATATGTTTCCACTCACTAGTTCCATTTAATATTTAAAACAAATTCCAATGAACACACAATCATTTGTTTCAACTATATTCAACATCAAACCATCAACCATTGTCCATAAATTACTTCCTCAAATCAAACACAGACACAAGTTCTTTTAAAATCATGCTTGATTCCATTCCTCTAATCAATTTAACAATTAATATTGCAATGAAACATATTTTTATAGAACTCATTCTCATCTCTAATGGTGGAATCAATGATACGATGTACGATATCCATAAACATGCACAGCAGACAGCCAAGTCACAACTATGAATCCTTTAAATTGCAATGAACTCGATCGGTCAATTTAAACACACAGTAACAACAACCATCATTTCAACTCATACCATGTTGTAGGAAACACACAGACCAACGCATAACGCAAGAAGCATTGTTGTGACTTAATCAAACCATAAAATAATGTTGAGTTAACAATCTGACTATTACAACACAAGAGGCAATGGCTGTGTGTTCATTTACATTTATTAAATCAACCAATTAAACCATGTCGAGATATCGATTCAACTGTCATAATAAATAATACAGCGACTATATACCAATAATAAAAACCATTGTCAATACTATTAACAGAGACGAGCCAATAATCAACCACTGTCGACACTACTCCACCAACTCATAAATTCAACAATATGCCCGACCATAAATAACTGGTTCATTTATCAAAATTGGGCTTTGAATAATCAAGGGTGAGCTTTGAGTAATCAAGGGTTCACTCGGTGGAACCAACATAGGGAGAATGGACTCGACCACACCAACAGCAGGTGAGAACCCTTTGAGACAAAACAGTGGTCACACAGGACATGTAACTTATCTTGCAAAACAAGGTGATAGTTCACACCAGGTAGCAAAGATTATGAACAGAGGAGCAGAGGCTTCTTACTGGCTAGTAATAACACCGAGAACATGTAGGGCATAACCCTCGTGGTTTTCCCCAAAAACTGAATAACGTTGATATAAATGCAGAGCTCAAGTAATAGCAACCAACCCTAAGCAAACCTCTTGGAATAATAGCCACCATAAACAACTATTGTTACACATTATTTTGGTCACCCTGATGATGATTCTACAAGCATGTGTTCAAGCTCTCAAAATGATCTTTTGCCTGAGAAAAGTAACTACTTTCTTCCTCTACAAAATTGATTTTTAGAAGGACGTCGCAGGCTGCATATGGTACACAATGCGTAAATCCTTGATTTCACAGGCTTCTCTATAGTTGTATTGTGGGGTTTCTGTAGGCTGCTATATAGGTAAGGTGTGGCGTCATTTGAAAGCTAAAAGAAGAAACAGTTTCATGAAGTTTCTAGAAGGGGAATATTATAGAATGTGAGGTGGCCTCTGTATGGTTGCAATCTTATTGGCTTCTCTGATTTGGTGGGATCATCCTCATCCCTTTAAACCACTTCACCTTCTCCTATATAATGATGGTTTTCTCATGGAAAAGTTTAAGCAAGATTAAGCAAAGAATTGATGAAAGAATAGGCTGAAGACTGTGTGAAGAATATTGTTTCAATTGGTGCTTGAGGTATCCATTTGTCCATCAAGATTTTGTGGATTATCTTCATGCAAATTTCAGAGCAAGTGCATGTGTGTGTTGAAACAAAGGACCACTAAAAGGGAACTTGGGACATCAAGGTAATTCAATTGTATCTTTCACTTTTACTTAATATAATACAGTGGCATTTTTATTTTCCATAAAATCATTCTCATTTTATTACATGACTCCTTGATCACATGTTTAAGTTTTCATTGAATCTATTATTGTTGCTTTCACTTTGGTTGGTTTGTTTCATTGCAGATCTAATTTCACAAGAGCATCGGAGTGAAGCAGAGACAACAAAGATATAAGGAAGTGATATATAAAGGTATGTCATCCATTCCTTCTTTGGTAGTAAGTTCAATGATTGCAACTTAGGTAAAGTGCTACGTTCCGTCTCGTTTTGTTCTAGATCTAGGTGGATCTAGGGGGATTGATTTGTGTCTGCACTTAACAATTAGCCCGATAACAAAATTGGCAACCATACTGGGGATATGACTTGTTCATGGGTTTTGTTTTGGCCATTTTCCTTTATCCTACTTTTTTTCACTTTAACTCAGTCTCTAAGTCTGTGGCAGATCCAACCAGACTCTCTAGATCTGAAAGTTTCCTTAGACCCTTTATCTTCTTCCCAAAATTTCTTTGTTTAAAAACACTCTTGCACTGTACTCTATATACATCCTGCAGAAACCTTTGATTTCTACACCCTAACTATTTATCCCAGTGCAAACTTTCCACACCCCACCTGTTGCTAGCCTGCGAAAACTGTTGATTTATGCATTGTAACCTACTACTAGGTTGTGGCAACGTCTATGAAATTTTTGGATTGGGTCTTGTCACCTTTTAATGCCAATTTTTTCTTTGATCAGTTGGAAGGAACTTTAATGCCAACATTTGATTGTTTTCTTAGTGTTTAACTTGTTGATTGATTGGTCTTCAGAAATCGAACACCTTTCTTAGTAATCTTTCCAGTTTTATTTTTTTATTTTTATCAACAAGGATATAATCTCTGATTTTGTATCTGAGTGCTTGATTGGTTAAAAGTATTTTCACTGGATTTAAATTTTTGGATTGATTACATTTTTTGGATTGCTTATTGACTGGAAAGTCATTTTTCATTTGCATTTGATAAAACACTTTCTTGTCATTTTTACTTTTATCTTCATTGAAAGTTTGATTTGGGTGCTTGTTGAGTGTATCAATTTTCTTTGATTACTTGTCCTTTCTTCATTACATCCTTGTTTTGGTTTTAGAAAGGAAAATTTTAAAATTGTTTATTCTTTTAAGTAATCATTCATAAGAAAGTTTTTTGCATTCACATTTTTTTAAGAAGAGAAATATTGAAAATTTCCATTAGTTATGGTTGTTTGAAATTTGGCTTATTCAAGAAAAAGAGATTACATTTCGTAGCCTACATATTTCCAGAAAAATACCTTCTCCCTACTGTATATAGATTTCATTGAACAAAAAATTGCATCATTCATCTCTATTTGCATATTATTGGGTCAAGGTCTCATACAACATTGGTTTCATTTCCGTCTTCCTCTTGCGTAAACAACAACCTCTAAAAACACTGCATAATTATAAAATTCACTTAGTAACTTTTATTTTCTAGGGCTCTTTTACACCAACATTATCTAGGATAGAACTTTGGAATAGGTTGTGAGACACACTCTCCAAAGAATAAAACACACAATAGCATCTTGTGATAGGGAATGTTCAAATCCATTGGCAACATTTTGTCCTGGAAAGCCCTTCTCACACAAGGGTCAAACCTGAGGTCGCATTGAGACTGGAAGAGTTACTCACCCTTCTTTGTTGGTCTTGGTGTATATATTGTGCATATTATGGGGGTCGCTTGAAAGGTATACCCACAAGGATGAGTGGAAGCCTCTCAAGTTGATTTCAATCCAGATAACCTACCTTTGCGCGTGGATCAGACTGTCGACTGTTTCCCCAGGCATCATTGTTGTTTGTGGTAACCTTTGTAGCCTATATTTTTAGGGTATTACATAAGGTGACTGTGGAGGGGAAAGTCTTCACGGTACCTGGAATCGACGGTGGCCAGACTCACTCAAGCTCCTTGGAGGGTATACCCACGATTATGTGTGGGAGCTTGCACCAGGGTATAAGTCCGTTAAGTAGGTCGTCAACGTAACTTTTCCACCCTAGCCCAGCCCCTTCTTGTCTTGATTTCACGATGTTGGATTTCATCACCAACTAGTGACTTCGAAAGAAGAAGGTTTTTTGCCTGGTTTGATCTCTATATTTTATTAGAGAGTTGTTTTTTTTCGTAGTTGGCCATAGATTTTTTCCGCAGAATATTTGGCTCTGCCAACATTGAGCCTCCACACCATTTGTGTAGGGTGTTGGGACTTCCCCCAAAAAATATGGAAGATTATACCCCTATACCCCCTAATTCACTAGAGATCTCTCCTCAACAGAGCGAGGTCCAAGATACTGTGACCTCCCAGGAGGAAGGTTCCGCCTCTTTAGACATTTTTTGAATTGTTTCTTATTCTCTAGAGGCTTTCTGCATTCCTTCTAGATATGAGAGACGTATTCTCCAACCAAATTCAACCAAAGAACTTGTTGTTGTTGACGCTTATGGAATACCTATCAGACCTCATTCAAGCCCTGAAGTTGAAAATACCCTTTGGACTACTGAAATAGTTAGAAGCCCAACTCACACGGTGCGGGACCTTTACGGCTCGGGGGCAGGTGCCGATACATTTGTTGTATCGCAAATTCCTGAAATGTTTGTAACCTACATGATACCTTTAAAACATTTTACTGGTACACCTAGAAATGTTACTATTGGTCCAAACACACAGTCAGTTGGTCCTAGTTCAACTTTTTCCCTCCAAATGGCCCATTATACTATGATCCCTCGCACTACGAATATCCCTACTGGGAATGTGGTGGTTAACCAAGCTCCCATCGATACACCACTCTCGTCTAGACCTATCCTATCACTCCCTCCTGGGTATCATGCTTTGAATCCCTTCGTTGCTATCCCCACCCAGTTTCCATCCAGAGCTTCTAGGCTTTCTGTTCCACCTGGGTACAATCCTGTTGTCGGATATGTTCCCACACCTTCCCAGGTCTTCTCCGGAGGGTCTTATACACCTTTTCAAGGGGGATCTAGCTCTAGTGGCTCTAATCCAATTGGACACACCCATCACCTATTCACTTTGGGTTATCAAATTCTCATTTCAGGTAAATCTTATGCTGGGGGACAACCTCAATTTGGGGTTCAAACTCAAGTTGGGCACCACCTCCATTTGGAGGAAAACCTTAGGTTGGGGCTTATAATTCACAACATAGATAGAACACATCGGATTTGTTAACTCACCTTTGGAACCTTTGTGTTCAAGGAAACCCGCAATCATCTAAGGGGGAAACTTCTCAAATTAAATTTTTTGCACCCCCTAACTATGGTCAACCATATCCAGGTTCTTTGAATCCCACTTGGGGTCCACACACTCAGTCCAGTGTCCCTTTTCAAGGGAATATCCCTAATCACTCGAACCCTATGGGCTACATGCCTCCACATCCTTGACCGAATCTATCAAGACAATCCACATATATGTAGACTACTTACGGTCCTACTGGTATACCGACGAGACTTCCTCCCCAAAGTCACAAGTATCCTCACATGAATAGGTCGCTTCCCTTTCTAGCCACTTTGGACTTACCCGATTTGTTTAAAATCTTGAATGACCCTATCCTACATTCTCCCTATTGGCCTGTTATACTAGCCAAGTTACTGTCTGACATTCCCAAATTTGATGGTAAACCGGGATAAGATCCAAACAACCATGTCATGAATTTTCACCTTTGGTGCTTTTCCAACTCTTTGATGGACGACTCCATTCATTTACGACTCTTCCAATGAACTCTTACGGGTTCAATTTCAAAGTGGTATATAGAATTACCATGAGGCTTCTTCACTAACTTTAATACCCTAGCCATGGATTTCCTCACACATTACCAACTGCCAATCCATTATGAAACAAGAATCGATATTTTGAGCTCCTTCAAGCAAAGTTCAACCACTCATATTTCCAATCACATCCATGAGTGGAGAAGAAGACAATGTTTGATCAAAATTGACCTTCCTGATCAATTATTGGTTGAATGGTTCACTAAATCATTCATGAATAAAATCTCTTGTGATATTTCCATGGGTGGCATTATCACTGAAGAGCAGGCGATCAATCGTGCTCAATACCTAGATCTTGTTTATTCACAAATGGACACTCTTTACGACTTACTCCCTGATGCTCCTCTTCCTTCTACCACCACCACCTCAAATACCCCTGCTACTTCTCATGCGGCTGATGGTGTGATTGGCACCTTCCATGCTCAATATCAATCTACGCATGCCTCTCACACCAATCCCAAATCTATTGTTTCTAATGTTCAAATTGCTTTGTCTCCTACTCCTTCCGCTGGTAAAACTTTTGAGGTTAACTCCGTTCAATCCACACATGTCGGTAAAAATAAATCTAAAAAAGGAAAGGGTGGGAATAAGGAGGATAAAAACAATTCACAATCCAAAAAATCCAAAACACAACCTGTTGATGATAAATATAAGTGAAAACCTCGATATGTGTGCCCTATCTGTGGTGATGATCACTACATGAAGGATTGTCCAAGATGTGTTGAGGTTACTAAGTTCCTTCAAGGAACCTTGAAACCTCCCACTCTTGTCATTCTATCACAACCTTTCCCTTCTCAAAAGCAGGCCCAATTGTTCATTCATGACCAACCCTCCCCTTCCACCACTTTGTATGTCCTTATGTGTATATGTGATCCAAAAAAGAACGATATTTCCATTGCCACTCGGACCAAAGATTACTCTCCCTCAAAGGTGAAAGTTGATGATATACCATCTTCGTTGGTACAACCACCTCCCTCAAATCCACCTCCCAACGGTCCTCTTAATCTCGAATGACCAGGCCCTGATACACTTCTTCACACTCCTCCAAAGGGTGTTGTTCGAAAGTCTGCCTTTAATCCTAATGCGCATGCTACCCAAAACTACAGTATTGTAGAAGATCTTGCGTAAGCACCCTCCACGATGTTATATCTCGAAGCCCTTCAAAGTTGTCTCGCTCAACGGAAGGCATTGTTAAAGGCCATCAGTGGAATTGACCCTACAAATATGAATCTGATAAACTTTGACCTGGAAAATCACATTCCAAGGCTACCTCCTCAGCTAGCATTTTAGATCCAAGTTTTCGTAGAGAACAAGAATATCTGTAAAACCATTATTAATGAGGTTTCCTCAACATACGTTATGTAAATCACTTGTTGGAAATCCATTGGCTCTGTTCCTCTTACCGAATCACACAACACACTCAAAGCCTTCAATGACTCTAGTTTTAAACCCTATGGTGTTCTTCCCTCATTGCCTATTATGTTGGAAGGAAAAATGGTCAACGTCGAGGTTGAGGTATTTGATGTGCCTCTCAATTATAACCTCTTACTTGGCCACAGTTGGATTGATTCCATGCATGCAGTTGTGTCCACACATTTATGTGTGTTACATTTCCCACACCAAAGAAAGGTGGTTACTATTGACCAACTGACCTTTTTTAATTCTGATTCCCATACCAGCAACGTACTGTTCATATCGAAGACACCTCTTAGATATGAGGATGTTGGTGTGGGTATTATAAAAGATTCTACTTTGATGGGTACATTCCCAATCCCACTACCCGACATTCCACCTCCTTTTTTTGCCTCAATCAACATGATTTCCACCTTTGTTCATGAAACCCCTGCGTATTATGACCTATGGATAGTACCTGACCCCGGTGATCATCTTCTCTATGGCGAGCAAATACCTTTGAGTTAGGTTGAATATGCTTATCAATCCATTCAATCGACAACCCCTTCTACACCCTCTCTTGGTGACTCATCTCTCAATCTGTTTCACATCATGTTTCCTACAGACGAGATGATAATGTCAGTTATTTCCATGTAAGACACCCTATAGGATGATGGACATCATCGTTCCATTCTCTTCCTTGAACAACACACCATAGAGAGTTACCAATAGATTTTGACTCTATCGACCCTTGTTGTCATTTCCTCTGTTCCTGATTCCACACATGATGTGTTATGTGAAGGGAACTTGAGTAATATTTTGCCCACTATCCCCCTTGACATATCCATTAAACCTGGAGTGGTCGAAAATGTCCACATCGGAGCTTCCTGTTCCACTGATGAGGTCGTCACTTATAAGTCCATTTCTCAAGCGTTTCATGACGTCTTCGCATGGAGCTATGAAGAGATGTTGGGTATTGACCTTGATATCATTGTACATAAAATCAAGACCTACCCAAATGCTAAACCCATTTGGCAGAGACTTCACCTAGTCCACCCTCGTAAAGTCACCGCTATCAAGCTTGAAGTTGAAAACCTCCTCAAGGATGGCTTTATCTATTCTGTGGCTTTAACCGATTGGGTATCTAATCTAGTTCTAGTTAATAAAAAACAAGGCACGATCCATGTATGCATCGATTATAGGGATTGTTGGAGCCACTTTTTTCATTTCGTTCAAATCTTTTTTAAAGGTCAAATGTCGGTTCTTAAGTTCTTTTTCTCTTCGTGACATTCACCTACTGAAAGTCTCAGTAGTCTCGAATGCGAAATAGTGGGAGATGTGATGTTTCATAAGTTACCACTTTTATCGTTAAACAAAGGTTGTTGCTCTTCGTACCTCAGAATATCTCTCTTCGGGAGTTACAAGTCACAAGATTTACAAACCCTAATGTGCGAGGTCACGAAAAGTTTCAAAAGCTTACCTCAGGTGAAAGCTAAGAGTGGGACCATATAAATCCCAGTCAAACGCTATCAGGATTTCGCGTCTCGGCGTTCACTCTCTCCTAAAACATTACCGCTAAAACTTCGAAAGACGAAGCCACGAAACTTTTACCAAAGTAACTCAAGTTAGAGTCAAGGTTGATTAGTCTTGACCATGATTTAATCTCCTCGGGATTTCGTGACTCCCAGAAACAATACCTTTGAAGTTTCGAGCCGCGAAGTCGCGATATAATTTAAAGCGTAATCAATTAAAACACTTAATCCTAGTTACATATTTTCTTAATTAAGTATAATAATTGCAATCTTGGGTTTTAGAGGGTCGAAAGGTTAGAGTTGAAAGCCTCGGTATGGTGAACGCTAAAATGATTACTTTAAATCCTGATTAAGGAACTCAAGCCCACCATAATCAATGTTTAATGCAAATGATAATAACACACAATTTACGAGGTAATTTCAAATGTTCCTTATGCCAGCTTGTCCCATGAACCATAGAATTTTATGGAATTAATTAGAAATAAGGAAAAACGGCAAAGTAAGGATATGGTTTTTATTGCCAAAATATCTATCTAAATATGATTGGACCATTTTGTTCGTAAGGACATTGATGTGTTAAATGTTCGAAGATATAGATCTCTTGCTTCCTATCTTATTCATAAAGTTCATTTCTATCCCACACAGAGAAGTTTTTCTCAGTAAGCTAACTTATATATGTATACGCATTTTTATTGCAGAAGAGCTAAGTTACAATCCCCTGTCATGGCCCCGCAAAAAGCATCCAAGGCAAGCGCTGAGATTTTAGGACAAGGTTTTGATAATATTTCGGATACTTCACCTCAAAGAATTGATTCCGTATGAACTTGGTCATACGTCTCAAAGGTGTTGCAATCACAGTTGGTGAACTACTCGGACGATTCCAGTGACAACGAAACAGACGACATAACTACCAAATACAAGATTGTCGTCCAGTCAGAGATGCACAAAGTAGCGTCCCGGCCACGTCTTCTACCTTACTATGACATGATCTGATGGGCGCTAGATCATGTAGACATCCCTACCATAACTATCATCAGTGAATAGGGGGTCACTGTTGGGACCTTCAGACCAGAAAGCTTACAGGTTATGTACAAATTACCACCCACGTCAGACTTCTCGTACAATGCAGAGTTTCTAGATGGTTTTAAACAAAAGGAATGCGAGAAATACGTGAAACATTTATCTGATTTGATTAAGGATTGGGTCTCACACCCAGTGAAGTTCAGGGCAGATAGCAATGGAATTTATTCGATATCTTCTTTGGAACCATAGTTCAAATATGTAGTGATGATGACTTGTAGATTGTATGCGAGGGAAGACACCACACATTTTTTCCTCCAATGGGTGCCCTTGATATACTCAGTCTCATAAGGCTCTTTTCTTTCGAATGGGTTAAAATGTTATCAGATAGCCTGACCAATCGGATTAAAGAATATCGGACGCAGAAAGAGAGTGGGAAAGCTGCTTCATTTTTTATGTCTGCATATCTCATGGATGCAGTATGTTCCATGATGCCTTTTCCCTTGATGAATTGGAGTTGGGCTTCATCAGATGTTGATCCCATCCATGTATACCATTCTAATCTTTGGGAGAACAAGGTTTCGAATTTTGTATATGAAATCTTCAACTGGGTGATGGTACCGATGCATGTTGCCATCTTCGGTAATCCGCCACCCAGGATATCGGATAGCATCACGGCAAATTTAAGCAGAGTGGTCGATTGGTATGTGGAGAAAGAATTCTCATACGTCAGGGTTTTTGGCACTTCCATCCCTTCGCATGATTTACCCTTACTTATACCCGACAGGATGGCTTGTCGTGAGATCGCCAAGCAGGTATAAGTAAAGAACTGAAAGGATATTCAAAAAAGGTATGGCCACCTTTTCCAATTCATTTAAACACCTATTCATTATTAGACTTTGGGCATGCAAAGGCCGAACCGGAATCCCTAGAAGATAAAAATTTGGTTCATATCGAATTCAAGAAACACGATCCACACAGGGTCGTGAGTAATCATTTGGCTAGTCGTGGCCTTAAAAGATTTGAGCACGAGAATTCACCTCATGATGATATTTTCCAAGGCACCAAATCTTATGATGAAGTTTTGGCTCGAATACAAGCCCTGTCATCCGAAAAGAGGGCCGATGTTGTCAGATTCCAAGAACATAGGTGGACTTGCCTCCCTCCAGTATTACGGGTGGAAGATCTGACAATAGAAAAGGAGCAGAAAATAGAAGTCAGAGTCTCGAAAGGTTTACCGCCCGACCAAGAAGGACAACAAGATAAAGAAGAGCAAGTTGGGGGCCCGAAACAGGAAGCCGAGGCTTCCAATCCTCCAAGCAAATCAACTTCAGTCATTACTCCCAGGAAATCTTCTAAACATGTCGGTAATCCCATCGCCTCCATTACCCCCTTATAGTCTGCAAAGGAAATCCCGGACGGAGGTTGGATTTCGGGTGAAAAATTGACACCTATATCAATTGAAGAGTTACCTTCGAATGAATTATTCTTCGATAAGAAGAGGAAAGTGGTTGTGATACAAGAACTCTACCAAGAGGTAGGTACTGTCTCTAAGAAATTTAAATTTTTAACTGATGGGAAAAATATGAAGAAAGTAGAATTCGCCACGCAAATAGCAGGAACATTGGGTGCTTTCACCATGGTGAACCAGTATTCAATCGGGACCTTAAAGGATTGGTTAAAATGAAAAAATCATTTGATCAAGACACTAGAGGCTAAACTATCCACAGCAGAGGTTGTTGCTAAAGATCAGGCAAGTGCATCTTTAGAGCAAGCAACAATAGAAGATCAAAAAGAAATCGAGTAGCTTAGAGTCGATCTTGAACAGACACAATTGAAGGTTCAGATGGTCAGACTCAGATAATCCAGCAGGGAGAATTAATATTCCAGCTTCAGGACAAACTAGATTTCGTCGAAGGCCAGATAATCGATATCGGGATATTTCAATCCCAGGCAATAGATATCAGAAAAAGGTTATCGATGGCACAGCAGGGTCTGCTTGTTAAGGTAGAAACAATTCAAAGCAGCTTCCAACTCATTGATCAGGTGTTGGAAAAACTCTCTCTTAAAGAAAGAGATGTCGGAGCAGCTCGGGTGGGCGTTCCAGGAGGCTATTATAGCCACAACAATAAGGGAAACAAGCAGTAGTTCTAGTTTTTCCATCGCAGAGCAGACTAGGGGTAATATATTGTTGAAATAATGGGAGCGAAATATATTCGAAGGAAAACAACAAGCTACGAAGATGAGGAAATCTTGCGAAGAAATTTTTGGCTTGTTAAGTGAGCTTTATTTGGGTTCCGATGGTGAAAGTGGCATGGAGATACTGGGTCAAATCAATACAGCTAAATATATGTTAAATATCAAGGAAAATGAAGAAAGGGAATTAGCCAAAATATCACAAATAGCTCAAACAAACATAATGCAAATAGACAAATGCCTAATTAAACCGAGTATGTTGTTATGCTCTATCAATGCCAAAGATCAACAGGTGGAAGGAAAGTTGCCGCTATTGATGAAAGACTGCTATATTTTTGAGGCAAATAATCAAGCCGAGCCATCTAAGTTGATATCACAGCTAGTGGAGAAGTGCGTTATTTACAAGGAGCATGTGAAGAGGCAGGTTTCAGGTACCAAATGAGGACAAAGATAAAGAAATGAAACATTTCGGCTCCTTTTTATTGTAACTGAAAACCTATGGAACTATTGAGATTCCAGCGCATAAAAATTTGTATAAATATACATTTTGAAGAAAGAAACAGGGGTGGACCTTTTCGATTAATTGTAATAGAGACTGTCTCTTTCTGAGATTAATACGAAGCAATCTGGAGATTCCTAATTATGTCACTACTGTGTTATGAATTTGTTCTCTTTGTTATTTCATATTCATTCTTATTTCATTTATATATATCTGATGAATGTCGCATTGCAATTTAGTAAAACTTCTACTACAGTGATTAATATTTAGCTATCTATGGTTTACAATTTTTCCTCTGTATCGGCTTATCAGCAGGTACAAGACCAGTGAATCTGTAGGTTGTCATATTTTATGCTTAATCGGATCATTTATTATCTCATTTTCTTCTTCTGCTTACAGAGTGAGATTCTCCCTCAATAGGAGCCTTATTCTATAGACAGCTTAATGTTTTTCTCCATAATTCATACACCATTTATTTCAATATAATGAAGTTACGGAAAAAGGCCTTTGGTTTGCAATTTTCTTTTAATATTGATTTCTAAAATTCTCTTTTATAAAATCAAATTGATACAGCATAAAAACTTTCGGATTTCTTTAAGTTTTATGTTCCTCTATGATTGTCCCTGTTGTAAGATAGCCCAATATTGAACCCGGTTTCACAAATCAAACCCATATCACCTTAAATCTCCTCGAAACCATACTTAAAACAGCCAACACCTGGGTAGAACTTGAACGTTCATGGGCTGCAATTGAAAGGGATATAAACATCCAGGAACAGTTGGAAGCCAGGCAGCGACAACCTAGAAATCAACCTTAGCTTCCTTTCCCGAAAGTATACCCTCCTCCCTTTTTATATCTTACTAACTTTTGGATTCCTAGAAAATGTACTTTTTAAATCCTTAAGTACAGACTCTAGAACAACATCTTTTTTGCATAGTTGTCGGGGATGAAGTTACGAAACCTTTTCCCTGGGAAGACTGACATATTTTCAAGTTTCACCCTTTGATAATGAACAAAGAGTGAGCACCTTTTAAAGGATTTTCTCATCTTTCACTTGGTGACTCCATGTATAAATAAGTTGGCATCTGGATGAAGGAATACCAGACAAAACCCAGAGAACAAGCAGATCACGCCTGTTTCAGATCCCGAAAAAATACTAAAAACTAGAGGTTCTCTTAAGCTGACTACTGCAGTCTATCAGCTTAAACACCTGCAGCCCAAGACCAAAATTTCTTATGAACCTTCAACTTCACATAGTACACCTCCTAAAACCACTGATTCATTTTTATTCAGCTCTGTGGTTAAAAGTGAAATCCTTCTGAAAACCTCTGTCAGACACAAAGGTAAAAACCCGGAAATAAATTTATCAACAGTTGATATCCCACCGACTCTCCTTTCAGACTTCCCGATCTCACCAAGTCTCGAAGAGTATACTATATACTCAATTATCACACCCATAGGGTCCCCTGATTACATCTCTTGCAAGTACAAAGAGCCAAGTCCTCGTGTCTCCGTTCACTCATCTTCGCTTCTCTCATCTCTCGAAGAAGCTAAGAATTTGTTTTTAGTCTTCCAGAACCCGCTATATAACACACCATATCCCCGTCAGGTAATACAAATGGCAGCTACTGGAGGAGGAGTGGGGGGCCAAGCACCTCCCCTACCCCCCAGATTTTTTACTAAAGTGGCTGCGAGATATGCACCTTTAGTTCTACCCGTGCCTCTTCATAACCTTCCTGAAAATTATATAAAAAATTTACCAAAATTTACAAGGAAAGGGGACTTAACTGCGGTCGAACATATAAATTTCTTCGATAAGTTCACTGATATTCTAGGTCTGGAACATGAAGATGTTTATTCAAGGTTATTTGTTCCAACTTTTGAAGTACAGGTACGAACCTGGTTTCGAAGCCTACCCGCAGGGTCTATCCTATCTTACGATGCCTTAGAATATGCCTTTCTTAGACAATGGGGTGATAGAAAAGACCACCTATATTATCTAACTGAGTTTGGATCTTTAAATAAAAGTAATTCAGAAACAGTTATGGAGTTTATCCAAAGATTTAATAAACTATATAATAAGATCCTAGCCGAAGTCAAACCCTCCCAACCCACAGCCAAAGTAACCTTCGTAGGAGCTTTCGAACCCAACTTTTCCCTTCTCTTAAGAGAAAGGTGGGGGGCTACCTTAACCTGAATGCAAGATTATGTTGTAGAAATCGAGTCCAATATGATGGCCTCTGGTAAGTTGAAAGCTAGGATAGAAATGGGGAACAGAGAAACCAGACGTCTTAGGGAACAAGCGAGACCCTCAGGATCTAATAGATCTACAGACGACAAAATGGATGATATGGCTAGGGTAATTAAAGAATTGTCGAATAAGATTTCCAGAATGGAGATAGACCAATCCAAGAGTGATCCTTTCATTAAAAGAGAATTCAGAAGAAACCCCAACCCTCAAAACCAACAAAGGCAGATTAAAAATGAAGATCAGAAAATCCAAACCCCTTTTAAAAATGAAAATTTTATAGAAGGAAATGACCTGGAAGATTTCGAGGAACTTGAGGAAGAAGTGACAAATTTGGGCGACGACTGCACTCAACCCTATGTAACTAAAGAATATTATGAGAGTTCGTTGAACAAACCCCAACCATCAAATGAAGAAGATGATATAAACAACAATGACTTCGTTGTATGTCAACAAATGTTTGATTCCATGACAGTCGGGGTACAATCGAGTTATAACTTGAGGTCCAAAAACAAACCTATGTCGATTCCTCAACCGAAGAAAATTCTCCCTAGAGGTGAAATATATGTGCCTGCCCCGAAAGAGACTGAAATGTCCAACAACAAAACAAAGGAGACAGACTCGTTGAACTTCAAAACGAAGGAATTTGAGACCCAAACTAGGGAAATCAAGACAGCTAAGACACCCTCACTGGTAAGAAAACTCATGAGTAACAAGTCAGCTCAGAAAAATAAGTTAGAGAAGAAAGAGCTCGAGGTTTTAACCAGGGAGATGGACAAAGGTGGTGGTGGTTTTAGTGTCGAAAATGAGCTAAATAAGATCAAAATACCGATTCCACTAGTTGAATTAGCAAAAAACCCTACATATCGAAAACAGATAACCAAGGAGATAGGTTGTTTAGATCAAGAAAGTCAATCAGACAAAATAAATTTGGAAGATGACAAGCCAAATATCACTTTCGTTCCACATTTCGAGGGCACCAAATACACCGTTGCCCCTTTCTATATCACCCTAAATGTGCATGATCGACTTTTGCATAACTACATGCTAGATTCTAGAGCTTCACATAATGTGATGCCCAGAGCTATTATGGATAGACTAGGCCTCGAGATTACCCAACCTTACGGAGATCTCTACTCTTTTGATTCAAGAAGATTCAAGTGCTTGGGTATGATAAAATATTTAGTATTCACCCTTGCACAGATCCCAGTCAAAAGTGTTATGATGGGTGTAGTTATTGTCGATATCCCCCCAAAGTATGGATTATTGTTATCAAGGTCGTGGGGGGCCAAACTTGGAGGATCCCTTCAGCTGGACATGACTTATGCCACAATTCCTGTATTTGGTGGGCAACTTACTAGGTTATATAGGGAAACGAGGTTAGCCTATACCATGAGTGATCCTCGGAATCCTAACAATTTCCCTGTTTACATTGTTGATCAAGATCTAGGAAATTGTTTTTTGTCTTTTGATGATGGTATAGATAGTTTCACAGAAGAAAACTTCATACACAAAAAAGATTCTGAAAATATGCATAGCACAGGGATCTGGAAAATGTTTTTTGACGGCACTCTGTCATGTGAAGGAGCCGGTACAGGAGTACTTTTCGTGGCACCTGAAAATAGGTTTGTCGTCCCTTTTTCTTACAGGATTCAATGGGATATATATTACACTAACAATGTATGTGAATATGAAGCCTTAGTATTAGGATTGGAAGCTGCCAAGAAGCTGAACATAAAAAACCTGGAAGTTGTTGGTCACTATAATTGCTTAATTAATTTTAAACAACTAAGTGAAACATAAATTATCAACCCAGGGAAGTCTTTTGTTTCAAAGATAGCCACGCACTGTATATGCTCAATTCCAAAAGCATTTAGTGTTGTAGTAAAGAAATTATTCTATCTATGATTGCTGAAGTGAACTG
>JASDQU011455045.1:42382-52806 GCA_032191745.1 Picea mariana
GTGCTTGCAAGCTCAGTTGGGTCTACTGAGCAGGACAGCTGTAGAGGAAAGAGTTAGAGAAAGAAAAACAAAACTATAATTAAGAATTAAACTAATAAAAACTAAAATCATAAGCATAGGGACATAGAGATAACAAGAACAAAAAGACCCATGTCACCAATGTTTTGAGGCTGATCTATTGATGAAAAAAAAGCACCAAGAAGAAAGGGGACTATGAGTCCCTTCTTCCTCCAAGGGAAGGATCTTGGACCCTCATTAGTAGCTCTTCTTACAACAAAGAAAGTGAAAATGGTGATGAAAGAACTCTTTGCAAATCCACTCAATGGTGAGATGGATTGCCCAATGTAATGGTGCCAATGTGCTCTTGTCAATGATGGAGTCCTTAAAACAATATAGGCAACATAACATTACTTTGAATTCCTTGAGAAAATGAGGTGCATTCATGGATTTTTATAGCATTGATTTGGGGTTTTGTTCAACTGCTTTGTAGTGTGAAAAGAGGTCATTTAGGGCATTTTTAGGTCTTTGACCAGCCCACCATTCGGATCCAGCGCAGATTTGGAGGTCAAATTGGCTTGGGAGCTGAACCATAAGTGGTTGGGAGGCCGACCACATTCATAAATGCGTCGTTTAGTAGGTGCACGTCTTTTTGCGCTAACAGTCACGCATCGTGCGCATATGCGTGCTTTCTACGTTCCTGTTCCACGCATGCGCACGCGTGCCCAATGTATGAAAAACACTCTTCAATTTTTCACTACTTTGTATAGTTTTTTCCCTTTTTTGAATGCTGTGACATTAATTCAGGGCCATGAATGACTTCATTACTATTTGACGATGCTGAGTTCTTGTAACCATGTGCGGACAAAATTTCAGTGATAACAGATGCCCCCTGATGGATGAGGTTAGGAGCATACGTATAGCCGAAATCCGTCAATGTTTATTCTACTGAGAAGGTTGGTGTAAGATAGAGAAATAGTGGGATCGTTCAGAGCGATCCGTTGGAGCAAAAAGGAACTGGTAGGACCCAATATTCCATGAGGTGTATAAAATAGAAAACTGTGTACAAATGAGGTGGGCATGCCCCATGCTCATGTCAGGTAACTCTGAAAAAAGATGACTGAAGTGTTGGTGTAGAAAACTATAGCACCCTTGGGGTGGTCATGATAGAGGCAGAAGACAATTCTGCAAATGAACATGCTCTGAATAGTAGGCATTGATCGCGGTAATAAGTAGCAACAATGATGTGGGCATTGATAGCCCTGCCAAGTTCAGATGTCTTCAGCAAAATAAAAGAACTAACTTCAATAGTCGCAAAGTAAGACCCACCGTAACATGAGAAAGTGTTGGCGTCGAATGTTACGGGGGTCAACGACAACAGGGAGCAATGGTGTTTCTCCCTGTGCCATATGAGATCTCTCATTGGATGGATAATGAGAATCAAGATACTGTCCCTCTTCTGGAAAATTGTGCTGATGTCGACAAAAGGGGAACGCGACTCCCAGAAGCAAAGGGATTTGGGAAATATACTGAGGTGAGGAAGTGGCAGAGGTACATGGACGAAGTCAAGAAGTGGGAAGACTCAAGACTACCCTTGGTTGGAGAATGTATGAGATAAAAAGTGGCCGCAATCGTGTAACGAGGTCGAGTGGCAGGGGGACGACAAGACCGGTGATAAGTTGTGTCAGAGGCGGGCCAAGGTGAACAAATTCAGAGGGTAGATGTAAGTGACCTGTGGGGTACTCTGAAGATGTGGACGATGCCAGTAAGGGTAGATGATAAGTAATGCTCCAACCAAGGGTGACATGGGTTGCATTTGGCCAAAAAGGAAGGAAGCAAGTCGCCAAAGGTGACAACAAAAAGATAAGGTAATGACTGGAAATAAAGGCATTTGTACAATAAATAACGAATTATTTGGGGGGGAAATGTACAAATATGGAAACGGGTGCCTCAGTGTGATATGGGGGGCCCATGTAGGGCATAATTTGCTTGGAAAACTGATGAAGGGTGGGGGCCCCATTGGTGGGTTTCTGTATGAGGTAGGTGAAATGAAGGTAGGCTTGCAGAGGGGCAAACTGATTGTGGAGGAAATGGAGGGTTCATGATACAGAACCGTAAAGAGATAATCTGGGAGTCCATGTGGGAAAGCTAGCAAAATGAGGAGAAGGAGTATGTGTCTGATTCACGACATGATGAAAGACTATCGGGACTCCCATCCCTAAAGGGTGATGAAAAATAGCATGAGTGTCAAAAAGTGGCAAAAGGTGCTATGAATGGGACAACTCATGTGGGTAAGAATGCTACCGGGTAACAGTACCGAAGATGCAAAATGGAGGCGTGGGTATTGCAGAGCCGGGAATGGGGATCCTAGAGGCCAATATCAGAGGGTATGACTGGAAATGTAAATGCGATACAACGGGAAAGACTACATGCCAGTGCTGAGTATATACCTGAAGGGGTTGTGTCAATGTATGATGATCAAATACTTGCACACATGAAAACCAAATACCCGAAGTGAACAATATCTGAAAAGAATCGAAGATATGAGCATGTATTGAATGATAAGCGTGAAATATGTGCATGCGTACCTGACCATGGATAAAAAATGTGCCCCGGGGGATCAGGATGAAAAGAGGCCCAGGGACTGCTGTGATGTAGGTGACGGGATGCTGATCCCGTGGCTGAAGACGGTTTGAAAAATGGACACCTTGGGCTCCCGGAATGGTGAGTGGAAGTTTGGTAAAAGGCCTATATATAGCTGTAGGGCCCACATTGCCACCTCATTTGTACCTACTGCAATAGTGACTGGACGAGTAGTTTTCAGAGGAGATTGGGAGATTCGGGGAGGACGAGGTAGTCGATTGAGGATCTGTGAGTATCAGGTTAGTGGTCTGATCATCCTGCATAGAAATAGGTTTTGAATTTTTGGGCAGGGGCTGTACGGAGGGCCATACAGGGGTATTTAGAGGGTGTGGGGTCCACATGCGTAGACAATTCGGTGATAGGTGTGCATATGTGCGCACCTGTCCATTGGATATACGCGCATGGGAGCGCGGTAGAGGGGGTTTATGGTGCGCTCGAAGGGCGTGCCTGTGAGTTGAACAGGCGCACACTCATGTGCGCCTGTGGGTTGAACAGACGCACACCTCGACGCGCTTGTATGGTGAACATGGCGTATAGGGGCGCGCCTGTGATACAAAAAGGTGCACACTGATGTGCACCTGTGTAGTGAACATGCGTGTATGAGTGCACACCTATGTAGTGAATAGGCGTGCATGTGTGCGCACCTGTGGGTAACAAAACCGTGCCTAGGAGGCAAGGTTGGGGTGTAAAAAAAAATGAGTCTTTTGATGTTTGGATGGTTGCTTGAGTTGACATAGGACTCTATGTTATCTGTAGGTGGACGATGGTTAACGATGCCAGTGTGGTGGTGAGAGCGATACTGGGCCCAGTTGTGAGATGCCATGCCATTGAGGAGCCCGATGTGCGTGTGACTTTGGCAACCTGTGGGTTGCTAAAGTTCTTTGAGTGCCCATTGATATGGGCACAAGAGTACCTATTACAGTTCTTGATCCATATGTGGAGTTCGGAGCTGCACTGCTTCCTCGTGTGAGGAGAGCAGATCCCCTTCACTGCGGTGGAGGATGTATATTTCTTGACTGGGCTCCCCTTTCGGGGAACACCCCTACCGGCGGAGCCGGTGCTGCCTAGGACTACATTGCTTGCCGATATAGGCTAGAGATATTGTTCAGGTTGAGACTTTATGTCTGGGACGGTGGTGAGTATATTGGCTATAGATTCCCTGGCGCATCACTGTATAGCAGCGATGATTGTGTGAGTATATGGGTCACTGGCGACCCAACAGATTAGTGGTGGCCAGCTGCTGGTGCTAGAGAGAGTGTTGGCCGGCGAGCGTTTCGCTTGGGGGCTGATGCTACATGAATGGATAGTGGCGCAGTTGGACCACTGTCGGTCTACTGGTGCAGGGGAGTTTTCATTCGGGTCCATCCTAGTGGCCTGGTTTCTAGAGAGGGTGCCGATGTTGCACCCAAGGATCCTTTTGAGTGTGCCTGGGGCACGAGAGCCATGGTTGAGGTGGTGGTCGACTGTATTGCTTCGCCATCGTGGTGGCAAAAGGAGCCACTTCTTTTCGACTGAGGTAGTGTAGGTATGGCAGAAGATGCCGCAGGTGATTTTGCAGTACCCTTATGCCGGGGTGGACTTTCGGGATGATACGGATATGGTGTTACCTTTTGGGGAGGTTTTTGATTATCGAGGTATGTTGATTGAGGATGTAGATATGTATGGTTGTGTATTTTTTGAGATAGTCGTCCATATGTGTATGATATAGATACTGATACTATCTATTGTTTGTTTGTATGTGCAGATGTGGCACCTCACGGGCGTGAGGTAGAGTTGCAGAGAGCGTCGACTCGTTGGGAGCCGGAGAGACTACCACGGGGAGAGAGACGTTGGTGGGAGGATGCCATGGGGTGATCGGCTGAGCCAGAGAGGGCAGCGAGGAGGTGCCGGTTCGATGAACCGGGTGCGGGGCCATCACATGCTCCTCTGATGGCGGCCGGAGTGGATTTTGATGACATACGCCATCGTCTAGAGACGGTTTTACAGGATGTGCTTGAGGGCATGTGGACACGCATCCAGGATGAGAGTTTTCTGGAGCAGTGTGTGGGGGTACCGCCACCATGGTGGGCCATAGTGCAACGAGCAATAGTGCTTGCCTCTATGACGAGTGGACGCTTGCCGCCAAGGCAGGAGGGTCCTGTAGGGGGTGGACCACCACCGCCTGAGGCAGGTGGTGGTGGGCTGCCACCGCCTGAGGGAGGAGCAGGTGGTGGGGAGATAGAGGCACCATGAGTGGTGCATGATGTATATATTTTTTGTTGTATATAGGCTAGTGAGCCCATTTTTTATACCGAGGTGCTGCATTGGCCTATGGATACATGTATTTTTGTATGTAAACATTCGGATGGCCTGATGGGCCTTTATATATACATGAGTATACATATTTGAGATCCTGATGTTGTCTACATGTTTTTTGCTGATGTTTTGAGTACGTCAATTCTATATATATACTGTGACAGGTTTTTGTGATATGTTTATGTATGTGTAGCTTGATGTGATATATGCCAATCTAACACCATGTTAGCTATTTGATCTATTATTTGATTCAATTGTCTTGGAATATGTGTAAATGTAATGGAATCAAAATGTCGAGATAAAAGCCTAACCTGCAGGTATTTTTGAAAGAGGCACGGATCGCGTACGCGGTACACATTGTTGAGCTGGAGAACGACTAGTTGAGAGTCAAGGAAGACGCTAAGGTGACGAATATGATGATGCTAGGAATCGACTAGGAGGCCAATGACCACAGTGTATTTAGCTTGGTTGTTGGTTGCTGACCCAAAACATATGCCGCTTGAATGGAGCATTTCATGTAAGGGGGTGTAGAGAGCCCAAGCAGCCGAAGTGAGATTTTGTGTCCAACAGATGGCGCCGTCGGCATAACCGATGTGGTAGGCTGGTGGAGGAAGCATCTGTCAATAGCACAAAGGATAGTTTAGATGAGAGGGGAGGAGAAAAAAGATTAAAAAAAATGCTAGAAAAAGAAATAACCTAAAGTAGAATGACTACTTTTAAGCATAAAATTTCTTGAGATACAACCCATTGACGGGTTCCTTGAGAGAGAGGCCTTTGGGGGAGGCCAGGATGTATGCGCCTTTGGTGAGGCAATGTTGGATAATGTAAGGGCCATGCCAAAGTGATTCGAATTTTCCGTGTCCAAAGGTATCATGAGCGATATCATAAGCCAGGACGAGGTCGCCTTTGTGGAATGATCGAAGGTTGACATGGCGATCAAAGGTAGCCTTGGATCATTTTTTAGCTGCCTCGTTGTTCTGTAAGGAAGATCAATGATCTTCATCCAGAGACTCCAAGTTCAGCAAGCGCTGCTCCATTGGAGCAACGTCAGGTAATAGCTCAATTGCGGTGTGTAAGGTGGGAATTTCGCACTCGATGGGAAGATTTGCCTCGACCCCATGGACTAAATGGAATGGTGTGAAACCAGTAGCGGTTTTCATCATCGTTCGATAAGCCCATAGCGTAGAAAATAACATATGATGCCAATTGGTTTTATGTTTATTAACCGTGCACTGTAACATGGTCTTGAGGACTTTGTTAACTGCCTTGACTTGTCCGTTTGACTGAGGGTAATATGGTGAGGCAAACTCATGAGAGAAGCCTAACCGAGATGAGAGTTCAACAAAGATCTCATTCTCGAAGTGTTTCCCATGGTCGGAAATGAGTTGGAGGGGTACTCCAAAATGGGATATGACGTGGTTAAAGAAAAAACGCGCTGCAGTGTCAGCGGTGTTGTTGAAAGTGGGAATAGCTTCGGCCCATTTGGTGAAGTAATCAACGGTGACAACAATGTATTTGTGACCATTGCTGTAGTGGGGATTACAAGTCATAAAGTTGATGCCCCATTTACAAAAAGGGCCGGCAGTAATGACAGGGTGAAGAAGAGTGGGGGGAGCTCGGGCTTTGTTGGCGTAGAGTTGACATTGCTCACATCATTTCACGGCATGAATGCAATCATGAAACAAGGTAGGCCAAAAGTAACCGGCTCGGATAATATTTTTAGCAGTGGATATACCCGAAAGATGGCTCCCACATGCGCCGCTGTGGCAGTCGTGTAAGACTTTGTCGGCCTCGTCAATAGTCAGGCATCGACGAAGAAGGGTGTCGATGCCCTGCCGGTATAGGATGTCTCCGATGAGAAGGTAGCAGGGGGCCTGATGACAAATACATCGACGATCATCCCGTGAAAGGTGGTTACCGAAATTTTGAGTTCGGAAGTATATGAGAAGGTCATCGTACCAAGGATCATCCGAAATAATGTAAAAGAGATGTTCGTCGGGAAAGTCGGTATTGACGGGGGCACTGGTGGTGTCAGAGGGGAGGGCCGTGACAAGTTCAGTGAGAACGAGGGCCTTCTTACTCTTAGGTGTTGAGAACTCGAGGTCATACTCCTGAAGGATAAGGATCCATCGAGCAATTTTTCCATTAACTTATCGACGACTGAGCAAGTACTGCATAGGGTTGGAATCTGTGATGAACTTTGTGGTGCAAAGCAGAATGTAATGGTGCAGTTTCTGGACTACGAGGAAAACTGCAAGAGCAAGTTTCTCTTCGTGTTTATACTTCAAGGGTGGTCCTGAGAGGTTCTTACTAACGTAATAAATGATGTGTTCATGATTTTCATCTCTGATATGGAAGAGGACACCGGCTACTGATACAACTAATGCTGATACGTATAGGATGTAGTTGCGATTATAGTCAGGTGCACTAATTAAAGGTGCATTTGAAAGCACTGCTTTAAGATTGTCAAATGACTGTTGGGCATGGTCGTCCCAATGAAAAGGGATGTCATGATGTAGTAAGCAGAGGAAACCATGTGCGCATATGGCATAATTGGGAACAAAGCATCTAAGAAAGTTAGCTTTTCCATGTAGAATCTGAATTTGTCGTAAATTCCGGGGAGGTGGAATTTCGGTGATAGCTTGGACTTTGAGGGGGTCTATGGTAATACTTCTTTGGGAAACAATAAAACCGAGGAGGCGCCCTGTGGTGACACAGAACACACACTTGAGAGGATTCAAGCGGATGTTGTACTGACAACACCGTTGAAAAATGATTCGTAAATCATCCAGATGCTGGGTGCGTCTCTTGGATTGAGCTGTGAGGTCGTCCAAGTAGGCGAGGATGATATTAGCCAGATCATGAAAGATGTATGTCATTGCACGCTGGAAGGTTGCGCCGGCATTTTTTAAGCCAAAAGGCATGACACGATATGCAAAAGTACCCCACGGGGTAATGAATGCAATTTTATACTAATCAGCTGGGTGGATTTGTATTTGGTTATAGCCAGAAAATCCATCCATAAAGGAGAGAGCCTCGTGGCCGGCGCAGTCGTCGATAATTTGATCGATGAAAGGCATTGGAAAGTTGTCTTTGGGACATGCGTTATTGCGATCGTGAAAGTCTGTGCAAACATGGATAGTGCCCTATTTTTTGTCGACGGGTATAGGGTTGGAAACCCATGAAGTATAAGCGATGGGGTAAATAAACCCGGCAGCGCGTAATTTGTCAATTTCGGCTTTGATAGCCGCGACTTTGGATGGGTGTAGTGGTTGCTGTTTTTGGTGAAATGGTGTGATGTCAGGCCAGGTGTCAATGCGATGTTCGACAATAGAGGGATCGATTCCAGGCATTTCTGTGTATGACTAGGCAAAAATATCCCTATATTCCTGGAAGAGGGCTTTATATGCGTCGATTTCCTGAGGAGTTCAAGAAACTCCAATGATGATTTCTTCGACGATGCCATTTTTAATGGAAATGTCGATTTTGATGGTGGGGGAAATGTTGGCCATATTAATTTCTTCAAAAGCATCAGGGGCAGGAATGGGATTGTTGAATCAATCGATAGGCCCTGATGGGATAAAATCCTTGGTTTCGACCGCGTAAATGGGGTTTTGGTTAGGAGGCATGAAGGCTTCCTATGGAGAGAAGAGTGCGCAGTGATGTAGCGCATCCCAGGGAGAGTCTGGGTGGTTTATCTCTTCCAGTATTTCCTCGTCGCAGTGGAAATGTTGGGAATACAAGGGGTCATGAGGAGTGATCTCGGTGATAGTGGTTGGGTGGTTACCCCCTGGTGAAGAAATAGGGGGAACATGGTTAGGAGATGGTGCGGGTTCACTCGACATAAACCATATATTGAAGTACTGAGGGGTACCCGTGGTGGTTGGGTGGAGAGTGTCCGTAGGGAAATGAGCAGGAGAGTTGGGGGGGTTGTGGGGTAAATCCTCGGAGGCATCATTGAAGAACCATGGAGGCGTTGGGAGTGCCTCGGGCTTGGGAGAAATGACATGAAGATCCTTGAGTGACGAGGTAATGTCAATTATCGCCTCTGCGAGTTGGTGAAGCAGGGCCAATTGACGTTGCCTGTATTCAAGGATCATAGGACACTGGTATGTAAAATGAGCTAATGAATCGTAGAGAGAGAAAGGGTGTCTCATACGTTCATTGACTGAAATGGTGACATAGCGGATGTCAGTGATATTGTTGATGAGGACATAGCAAGACTGGGGTTGTTCTGGAAGTTCTGGCATACGGCGGCTAATGTCTGCCGAAAGCATGGCAGTGTTGGGAAATGATGGGTATAATGGCCATACTCTGAACATATAGCACAAGCGTATTTGGTCCTCAACCCTTTACTACTGGAGGGGTGAGTGGTAGTGGTGGGACTAGCAGTAGTGGCGGGTGTTTTGGGAGTTTGATTGAGGGGGATCAAATTTCGTAATTCAGGTAGTGATGGACAATTGTTGGTTTGGTGGCCCTCTTTCTCACATAGTGCACAAGGTGGTGGGATGCATGGAGGAAGTGGAGCGGTGGGCTCTTTCTTCTTTCTCCTGCCCCCAGCTGTAGCAGGGAGGTTAGTGAGTGGGGGGGTGGTGGGGGTAAGGATGGGAATCGTCATGGGGATTCCTTCCTGTGGGGGAAGGGATGGTCGAGGAACCATATCAGGTGGGTGTAAATACCATACTAGGATTGCTAACACCATATTAGGTAGTGTGAGCGTTGCGGCTACCTAAAAAGCTTCTATACCCGGTGGAGGGTAAAAGAAGGGAATTTGAGTGAGGGGTTGGGGGACTGTCTCCCAAACGGGACTATGCCCCTGAGGGGATGTGGATTTGTGGACTGTTGAGGTCAACAAGTGCGCAGGAGGTTCCACCGGGAGTGGTTCTGCGATTGTTGGGACATCAGGAATGACCGAAGCCTCCTGAGGAGGACGAGAATCCTCTGTGTGAGTTCCATTAGATGAGATGATGCATACTTGATTAGCAGGATGAAGGAGTGGTGGTGCTCCATGGTATGTCCCTAACAAGGATGGATCTTTAAAAATCCCAGGACCCATCTTGATGAGTGGATATGCTTCTTGGTTTGTGTGGATGAGGGGAAGAATGTTATCGAGGTTGGTAGATGGGTTAGGCTCATAATGTGAGACTTGGTCGATGGTCACGATCTTTCCATTGTGGGGGAACATCATTGTCCCAAAGACAAAAGATGCCAATGCCTTCATAGCGTACATGTAGCTACGATCGAACAGGATAGTATAATCGAGTGGGGCGTCAATAACTTCGATGTCGATGAGAATAGTCTTGCCCCCGAGTTCAATGGGGACGTTTTGGAAGATCCCTTCAGGAGAGGATGGTCGTCCTTCATAAGCTTGTAATGTGATGGCAGAGGGTATGAGTTCCGGGGAACCAAGTTTTTGCCATACTTTTTTGGACATAATGCATGTAGATGCACCTTCATCGATGATACATCGATGAACTGTGATGTTCTGT
>JASDQU011455046.1:10897-23406 GCA_032191745.1 Picea mariana
CTACACAACACTGCCTTCTACACCATGGTTTCAAAATTCCTACACAATTTTCCCTATTAACAATTTGGGCATTTTGTCATTGTAGTATTCTTTAGGGTGGAGTATAAATCTACAAGAGTTAGAAAAAAAGGCTATGGTACCTATCACTTGTAAGAATTTATTTTCTCAATGAACCCACCCACCCTTCCTAACACCCTTATTTTCCACCAACCCCATTGGCTTCCTCTCTTCACCCTGTCTACCGTGATACCCCTCATCTACACCCATTTTTCTATGTGAAACAAGCTACCCAATTTTTCCTAGTCATAAATGTCTCTCACCCACAAACAAGAACTAATTGCCTTGATTATAGACAACACACATAAAAATAAGGACATCGCACACATCAATTTTAATATTATCTCCCGTAATGCCTCCATTGATACTCTCAAGAAAAAATATTCCAACATCGTAGACACACTTGAAAAATTGTTGAGATGATCCATGAATCCCTTCTCATTTGAACAACCTTCCTATAAATAAGACGTCGACTCTTCCCATTTCAAAAACCCTCATTCCCATCACCTTCATTATGAGCGACGTCTTGCCAATGTTGAGATGAAGAGAATTGATCAATGAGATGACATGGGATGTGTCACTCAATTGGAACATTATTTATTCTTGCATGGCATCACTGATGAATTGGTCAAACTTTGTTAAAATTTCTTCTATCTAGATCTTGAATAGTGTAAATGGTGGAAATGGCATAAAAATTCATGCCAAGGGTATGTTTCTTGGACACATCTTGTGGTCAAGATTTATGAATGTTTTAACACTGATTCACACCATTTGTGCCATTTTACCAAGTTGAAATAGTCTTTCACAATGGAATACTTTATAGCTTCCTTTGAGCACTTGGATTTTATAATGGAGGGCATGTCAGATGATTTCTTCATTGAATTCTTTATCAGTCGACCAAAGGATCAAATTGGAGCCCGGGTCCTAATGGCTCACCCCCAGACTTGGTTGGAATCTACTGAACACACCAAGGATGTACAATAGGTCATCTCTTCACATAGTAGAAAACCATCATTTATTCCTCTCCCTAGACCCACCAATATTTCCCCTTAGTCCACTCCTGTCAATATCCAAAAATTAAATCAAGAGAAAATGGATGGATGCCAACTCAAGGGTCATTGTTATAATCGTGATAACAAATATTTTCCAGGTCACAAGTGTAAAGAACAAAAACGTTTTACAATCCATTTTTTAGGATGTTTCAGAGAGGATGTTGATGTTTCCCATGTCAATGTGCTACCCCAAGGAGATGGTCCTAATCCACCCTCTAATCCTCTAGAAGTTGAACTATTGATTTAACTAAACACTATCACTCACTTCTCTTCTCCCCAAACCCTCAATTTAATTAGCTACATTAAGAATAGGAAATTCATCATCCTAATTGACAGTGGAAGAACCCATAATTTTATCAATCACTGCGTTTCCCAATAAATCAATTGTTATATCCATATAGTAAACAATTTTCAAATCATGATTGTCAATGGTGGTTCCATGAAATGTGGGGGATATTATGAAAATGTGTGCTTACAATTGGTTACTACCACCTACAATCTCATATGTTTGCTACTGACATGGGTAGTTGTGAAATTGTGATTAGTTATGAATGGATATGCATTGTTGGCCCCATAATCATAGTTTTTAAGGACATAACCATGCAATTTGCAAATTAAAACAATATAAGTTCAAGGCATCACACTAGTCCCGTCTTCTTGGAATATTTGATTTTTTTGTCTTTTTCATTTTTGAATGAGCTTGAAAAAGAATAAAATAATGCTATGTTACAAAGGAGGAACGAGTGTTGTGAGAAAGAAAACTAGTTCCAAGAGCATGGAACATATTGATGCTCAAGGAAAGGCAAAATGTGTAGGATTGAAATATCCCTGATCTCGTTGATCAAGAAATTTGCTACTAATCTATTATTCAATCTTGCAGATTTGATACACTAGGGGTTTCTGGATGCATTTCAGTTGTATGTTTGATATCTTAAGCGTTTATTGCATGTGCATGTTGGTTATTTCATGTGCATGTTACATATTTATGGTTTAAACAACATATAAAGGATGCATGCAGAAGTAAAGAACATCAACTGCCAATTATCATGTATTATATAGTTCAAGCATGGAAATACAATAGCCTACTGGAAATATAGAATATAAACGTGAGTCAAATCTCATGGATCAACATTGAATACAATCAAATAACATAAAAATACCCATGATCAGAAGATGATAGAAGATCTGATGCATGCATGGATAAATCGATGAAAATATGTGATTCCGGAGAAGTACGGTTACTGCTACAAGTGAGAAAACTTGTTCGGTAGTTCACACCATCGGAATACATTGGAAAGTACTCCAAAAGAAGTGCCCTAGCCTCTAGACTGGAATGGGTGAGTGTCGGATCTCGAATTTGGTCTTTGAGGCACTGGATCTGGACCCCTGGGGGGTTTGCACACCTCCTGGAGCACTCGATGCACCCCAAAGGATTCCACCAATGGAATATTCTACTCTATGGCTCAAAACAATCATCTCACAAAATAAGGAAATGGGTCGAAAGGATTTGTCTGGATCTACTCTGATACTCTACATGCAACACCAAATGTCTATCTAGAAGAGTTGTGCCCTAAATGGTTGAATGAGTCGATCTGCAAGATTCCACCATCATAATTTGATGATATATGTCTTAGTATAAGTTCCCTGGCTGGATCTCAAATCCATTGGAAGGAAACTGCGATCTGGATACGGATCTCGTGCAGCTCTCCGAACCCTCAAACTGACTTGTGCCCTCACTGGCTGAGTTGCACACTCTGCAATGTATACTCTTGAAAAGTATGGTGAAATACTTGGATGGTATCTCCGATGGGATAGGGTGTGTCTCTCAACACCAAAATCAATCAATGGTGTTGGTTTCCTCCAGAAATCCACAAAATAGTAAGGTCAGCTCTTCTCCTCCTTTGGCAACTCTCAACATCAAATCATAACAATGCATAATAAATTAGGTTGCTTTACCCTTTCTTTATAGCTTCACGAAACCCTAATTCGTTGCGGACCTTTATCCTCCAAGTGAATTTTACTTTATTTTATTATTCCTTGATTATATCACTTAATTAACTAGTTAATTAACCATTTTGCCTCTAAAAAGTGATTTATCCATCCTGATGGCTTCTTCGGCCACTAAAAGTCACTTCTCATCATCTTATCTTTTACTACTCTTCCTCTCGATTCCAATGAGCTATTACACTAAGAGGTTTCTCTAAGTAATGTTTCCATTATGACCTTCTTAGTGAATTTAATTAAGGTATGACCCATAATAACTCAAAATTATGGAAATCATCGGAATGCAACAGAACCAAAGCCCAGTTGTATGGAATGGATCCTGATGATGAACGATACAAGTCGAGCCCAAATAAACCCCTCAATATTTCCTGAACTCTCTATCACCCCTATCTGACTACTTGGGTAGGCATAACACTCTGAAATGTTGTAATTTTATAATGTCCCAAAATTGGGACATTATAGTCCTCCCTGCCGAAATATTGCTTGTCCTCAAGAAATAATTGAATCCAACTACATATGATACCGGGGTGCCATATCCACTTGTGTGACACAAGGTAGACTCCCCTCAAGATGCAGTCTCTCCAAGTGCTCACCATGCATAACACCCACATGCTCCTGATGAGTAGAATGATCAATGGCCAAAGAATCTTAGTCAACTCCCTGAGAAACCACTCTACTCGAAACTCAACTTCATCAAATGATGAACTACCAAGCACTCCAATCCTTGGGTCCCATATCAGAATGTGAGATACAATTCCTCGTGGAGAATATTTTTGTAACATATCAACACCATGAGTCTCCTGCAAATAACACATGACCTCAACCCGAAATGGGTCTCTCCTATCATACCATACGAAACTCAACACGACCCCCACCAATTGAACATGTTGTTGCCATAGTGAGGTACTACAAGACCTCAACGAATCACCAGCCAATGACGTGCTCTCCCCAATACTGAAACTCAATGGGAAAGCAAAGTGACTTCCCACTGCAAACTTCCACTCGTCTCCATTAGTCAATGAAATTCCCAGCCCCATAATCCCAGGGTCCCATGCTAGTCTTTGAAAAGTACCATCATGTTGATGCTGCTCTACTTTGATCATGATCGTCTGCTCAAAGTATCCATACTGGACCCTCCACTCCTAAATCCTCATAAGATGAAACAAACTTTTTACCCAATGGGCTTCCAAATCCCATGTCAAATTTTGAAGTTCATCACTTCCAATCCCCACTAACTACTGATGTTCCCTACTGGTAACTATCGAAATCCCTCCACCCTCATCCCAATCAGAGTTTGAATATGTAGCAAAATTTGAGATATCCTCTATCCCATGTCCTAGGATACTCTTCATCATGACTAGGGCCTCAACTCTCTACCCCTGATGACCCACCCCTATCCTGCTGTATGCAATCAAGACACTCATGTTAGGTGGTCTCAGCCTACAAACTCTCCATGTCCCCTGCCACTGTCTAGCTCCCCTTGTGTTGTTGTCAATGACAGAAGTATCGGGAAAGGCTACCATAAATATCTGCAACAAAATGTAGGATTAGAAGGTATCATATGGTTTGGTCAATCCCAAGGACTTGACCAAAATCTCGTCCACCAGCACCCATGGTAAATAATCACCTGTACTCATCACTGAACACCAACCATCAGGTACAACAATAGGTATCTCCACAAACTGAAGTTCAATCATTCTCCATCCATTATCACTCATGCAACTACTGCTACGATTAAGGTGATCTCCCGGATCTATATACTGCTGCAAGGGAGACGAATCTCCATGCTCTACTAAGTACATCTCCTCTCTGCATTCTAGTGCATCAGCATGAATCCTACTGTACACCTCTATATGTCTCTATGAACTACCACTCATCATTATATGCCCCTGCATACTCATGTGATCTCCTGTATACACCTGCAACATCATGGATCCTGGGTGTACTCCTGGGTCATCCTCTACATGAAGGTCCAACAATCCTGGAACACAAATGGAAGTGTCCTCATAATTTTCCCTGGCTCTGGAATCCCCATGTGTATGTGTGTGCCAAACTATCTCAACACCTCTCGTGAAGGGTGGTCCCTGTAACCTATGGAAATCCTCCTGCCTCTCTGGATCATATCTCTCCATACTCATCAGTGATCCTAGGTACTCCTCATGCTCCTCCCTCAACTGGTGCTCCACTACTAAACCACCAACATCCTCTCATAATGTGGTTGAGGGATATATCCGACTCTCTATTGAAATATATGTAGTGTATCTCTATCTAATTTCCTCAAGGAGCTCCTCTGATATAGACTCTGATTCCTGAAGGGTTTTCTGCATGCCTTCCAAGAATATTTTTGTGCTCACCAAGTCATGAGTGAGTCAGTCCACCTCAACCTCCTTCTCCCTTAGTGCCCTATGATACATCTCGCCAACCTTCAATAGGTAATCCCTATCCCTCAACAACTGCTGGTAGTTGGCCCTCATCACAATCACTCTCTCCATGAGTGTATGGAAGTCATCAATGACAAGTCCCCCATGTAAACTATCATGTGCCATCAAGGCCCTCCAACAATCATCTACCACCAATGCATGTGTATCATCAATGCATCTAGTGGCTTCCATGATCATGTCCTCACTGACTCTCAACTCTCTTTCCAAGTGTCGTGACTCCTCGTCACAATCCTGCTGAGGTGCTACCTCATCCCTCTCACTACTAGTGTCAACAATGGAATCCCCAACAACACACTCCTCAAAATATAAGGCACTGAACTGCCCACTATCCCCTATGCTATTGATTCCTCTTGTATGCCACATCATGCCATCACCAACTGCAACCCCTATCTGAATCACACCATATCATGTATGGGAAGATGTATCCTCCTATGCATTCACCCTACTAATATTATCTATGCCTGGATCCCATACAGATGTCTCCAGACACATGCTATGGTCATCTCAATCAATAAGGAGTGCATCCTCATCACTGTAGATCGATCCTGGGAGTAAGTGTCCCAACAAGATGTCGATCTCTAGAACCTAGTCCATCAATGGAATCTCCAAGAGTGGTGACTCACTCTCCTCATACTGATAGGTATGTGTAAGGTCAACTATCTCCAATACATACCTCTCCTCCTAGGTCTACTGATCCATATGTTCCTTTTATACAATCCCTACACAAGGCTCCTCTACCATATCAAGAATGCCACTGATATCCTCATGTGTCGTGGCTAGCATAGGTGATTGAGAAGATGAAAAATGTGGCTCGATCCTCATAGGAAACTCATCATCCTCCATACATGACTTCCTAGAAGCCATGTCTACACCCATAGGTAGGTCATACAACCTCTTAATCTCATCACGTCTAAGTGAAAACACATATGAAGCCTCACAAGTGTCATCACTATGCTGAAGTATTGAATCCTCAACATTTCCTGACGGGGAAGATGAAGGACATGTCCTATCATCCTGTCCATCCAATTGCCCCTCAAATGCGCAAGAGTCACTAGCCTCTATCTCATTCATATGGTTGATCTTGTAGTACATGTCTATATTTTGTTCCCCAACTCTGGTAGTGCATTTGGATGATCCGTCAAAAGAAGGTATGGGGAGTTTACAAACTTTCCGGATGAAATCTATGTTATTCCCTTGTTGTTGTTGATGCCCTTCTCTCTGAGGTTCTCTGGGATGGTTCATGCCCCTAAGTCCACAGTACTCAACCAGTGTCATGTCATGATGGAAGTCATGGCCCAACGTTGCATACTCCCTCTCGTACTCTGCAATGTCTTCCACCTGAGTGGGGAACCTCTGTGCTAATGACTATTGTGCTGCTAGTGGTGGTGCCCTCTGAAAACTAGGGAACCATGGTCTAGGAATCCTACTCGAAGATGTGTATGTGGGTGATTTGAAAATAGTGGGCTGACTTGTTATGCTATGCAAGCACCCTATACATCATTAAAATAAACTTTACACGACCTTGCTCCATGTGTTAAAATATGCAAGATAAATTATGTGCCAAGTTTATGCATCTTCTTTTAAATGTTCATGTGTGAGGAAATGTTCTTTTAAATGGTTAAACATGTGATTTAAATAAATACACAACAACATAACTTGCAGAAAATAAACCATCAAACACACAATAATAACAAGATGATAAAGGAGTTGACCCCTCTCTAGGCTACATCTCCTTGAGCCTCCTTCAATGGACTCGGCTCTCTGGGATTAATTTTTCAAAGATTATTTTACAAGCTACTGCTCAAATCCAATGGATATTATGACTGTACCATTGGGTTCAGAATACATAAAAACCCTAGAAATGACTAATAGAACTCTGAAAATGGATCTTGGCTCATCCGAGCATGACCTCTTCTACATGTGACCTTAAGATTCCCTGAGCTTCCTTGTGGAAAAATCACCTGTAAAAGTCATCAAATGGATCTGAAACCTATCCCAATGTGTTCATAGCATAATAACTAGCCAAAAATGATTATTCAATCATAGAAAATAAACATGGGCTCATTTGAGCATGACCTCAATCAATGAGGGCTTCAAGCTCCCTAGAGCTTCCTAAAACTTCAATGGTGAAAAACCTACAAAATAAGTCTTCAAATGTCTTTGAAAATAGTGCCAATGGATTTAGAACATCCAAAAACTCCTAGATGGGCTTTTTCGGCACCTCATTTTGCCAAAAAATGAAGAAGATAAGCCTCCTGCCATTTTCTTCCTTCAAGCTTGTTGTCTCTAGTTTGCCAAAACGCACCTCTGTGTGGCCATCCTAGCTCATGCAAAAAAACTCATGCTAAAACCTAGCACTGGTTCATAACTGAATAATGATGCAAACTATAGGATAGTTATGGGAGTGCCAAGGCCGTGGTCAGAAGGGTCACCATGTGACATCACGCTAGCGCAAAAGGGGCTCCATTTCAAAGGAAAATGGATAACCGACAAGTGTCGACATATGGTTGTATAACTGTTTTAAAAACCAATTCCTAACCACACAAAGTGTAGAGTCATATGGCAGTGTGTGTGACCGGGGATTGTGGCTAAGCCACAGACCAGACCCCCGTTCCAACCATGCATAACACAAATTTAAATAAATTTAAACTCATATATATATCAAGTAACATATTATGGCATGTCGGTTGGTCGGACTTTGTTAAATCTTTGGACAGAGGTGGAGGTCCTGGGTTTGAATCCCACAGACTCCACAATAATTTTAAACAACTAAACTAATAACAGGGTGCCATGTGGTAGCCCACAACTGGGCCACGTGGCACCAAACCACTTGCCAAAATGATGCCACGTGTCACAAATGGATTCATCCAAACTATCAACTCAGCACACGCCACATGTCATATGAACCTGCCAATTCAGCCCTACCATGTGTCATATGCCTCTTACACGTCATCGTATCGACATGCCACGTCAATAGCTGTATGGACTGTACGGACTATACAGTCAACATCCCCTTTTTTTTGCCTGTTTGTTGATTCGAAAAAAATGTGATATCTCACTCATCCAACATCCGTTTGAACCCAAATGAGTTGTGTCAAGTTCGTGACGATGAGGGCTAAACACCCATTTGTTTTGAGGCTATTCCAAGAACTTTTATTTTGGATCTAAATTTTGAGCCCTGGTCCATATTTTGATCACACCTGCCCACTGAAAGGATTTTGGACCCACAAACACTTATGATTATTTTCCTGAGCTTCAATACTCTTCTTCTTTCAAGTTCTATCAACTAACTCTACTTGAAAAGTCTTTTTGACAATCACTTGGATACCTTGACATGCCTTACACTGCAACTGGCTATCTCCCTCAACCACTGTTCTTTGGATGTTGCTGACCCACTGTTCTTTTTGTGCTTGGAAGACTGCCAACCTTCCCACTTAGAATCTAGTCTCTCTTGTGAACACTTTGACGTCAACACAATCTGCTCTACAATGGCTGCAAAAACATTACTGCGACATCTTGTCACAAACCAAGAAAACCATCAATCTTGAAAACAAATTTATACAAGAGTGAAAATGATGCCAACAAATTCTTTTGCTCTTCAAGAAAATGGTCGCATCTTGTACTTCATCAAAGCACATGGCATTTTCCTGCATCTTGGTGTACTCAAAATCAACTTACAATCCAACAAACACCATCGAATAAACATAAGTTGAGAAACATGATCGACACAACATAGTCGTCAAGACAACATCGACACAAGTCGAGACTCATTTGAAACATATCGACCTTCCCAATGAAAAGTCGACATTCATGATACACAATCATGTTACAATCATGAATCATTCATGATGAACTATCATCAGTTAATTGTTTACACATACACAAAAACAAATGCATGTTCATAACTCTTCAACTCTCCTTCAAGTACATACATAAGCACATAAACCCGAAACATGTGGGTACATAAGAGATGAATATGAAAAATATATATGGTTGTAAGAAGTGAGCATCATACCCATCTTTTACATCATCCTGGCGAAGTTGTACAACAAACAAGAACGCCTTCAAACAAATTGCATTCACATGCAACTTCTATCATACAAGTTGTGATAAATTGCTGCAACTTGTCATACTCTCAACAAAAATGCATACATAAGGCTGAAATATGCATCTACAATAGAAAAATGCAAGCCTTAGTTGCTCAAGAAATTCAACCATTTCTTACCAAGCCAACTCAATGGTGACTTTTTCTGCTGAAAATCGTCTTCATGTGAATCATCTTGACACACATCGATGATGGAATCTCCTCTTCCATTCTTGCCAATCTCTTTATCCATCTGCTTCTTGTGCTATAGATGAGTGGTTGGATGCAATGTCAAACATTGGTCAATGAGATGAGCCCTCTTCTGACAATGAGTGCAAATCTTTTGCATCCTCTTTTCAAGTTGTCTTTGCTTGTAAACTTTCCTGAAAGTGGTCAATCTTTTCCAACATTTTGAAACATGATGGCTATATAAACCACATTATGTACATGGACTTTTTCTTCCATTTTTACATGTAAAGTTACCATTCTTAACATAATCAAAAGCAACTGAATGATAGGAAGAATTATACCTTAAACATTCACCTTTATCGCCTCTTTGAGGAGGTGAATTTGAAGAGCTACAAGCTCTCCTTTGATTACCAACAATAGTGTTCTTGTCCTCATCCCTGTCAGAACTCTTTCGTTTCACACATTTGTATTCATCTAAAACACATACTTTGCATGCTAGAGGGGTTGACATTTCAACAAAAGTTCTTGAACTTTCACCTTTATTGCCTTCTTGAGGAGGTGAACTTGAAACAAAATTTGTTCTTGGAACTTTTCCCCTTGTCTCCTCAACTTTGGAATTTGCTCCAACTTTCCATTCATATCCAAGACCATAGTACTCGGGTCTCTCCTCGACAACAATAGGCTCAACAATGCCTTGCGCATGCTTGCCTAAACCTCTACCTTCATAGCCCATTTTTAACAATAACTTGGACCCTATTCCTCTTGTGTGAGTTTCAAAAAAACCAAATCATTCATCTTGAGAGGAATTTGAAGATAAACTAACACTACATACCTCATGTTCATGCATGTACTTAGTAAGGGTTTCCTTTGCCTCATGGAGTTGAGTCTCCATCTCATGCAACTTTTCAAGAAGCTGGTCTTTCTCCTTTTTCATGGCCATCAACTGCTCTTCAAGAGAAATCCTCTCTTTTGTATCTTCCCACAACTCTTGTACCATATCTCTCATGGTTGAAAACTCCTTCAACATCTCTTTGTCAAACAACTTGGACAATGAAGATGTATGAGAACTACCAATGTTTGAAGCTTCCTCCATCCTTGCAAGATATCAAACTTCAACACAAAACTTGCACAAATACCAACAGCTAAAACGCAAGCTATGAATGACAATCACATGAGAAAAACAAACTATGCTCTGATACCACCTGATCTGAAAATAGTGGGCTAACTTGTTATGCTTTGCAATCATGCTCTACTTCATTAAAATAAACTTTATAGGACCTTTCTCCATGTGTTAAAATATGCAAGATAAATTATGTGCCAAGTTTATGCATCTTCTTTTAAATGTTCATGTGTGAGGAAATGTTATTTTAAATGGTTAAATATGTGTTTTAAATAAATATATAGTAAGATAACTTGCAACAAATAAACCATCAAACTCACAACAATAACATGATGATAAAAGAGTTCACCCCTCTCTGGGCTACATCTCCTTGAGCCTCCTTCAATGAACTTGGCTCTCTGGGATTAATTTGTCAAAGATTCTTTTACAAGCTACTGCTCAACTCCAATGGATATTCTGACTGTACCATTGGGTTCATAATACATAAAAACTTCAGAAATGACTAATAGAACTCTGAAAACGGATCTTGGCTCATCCGAGCATGACCTCTTCTACATGTGGCCTTAAGCTTGTCTAAGCTTCCTTGTGGTAAAACCACCTGTAAAAGTCCTCAAATGGATCTGAAACCTATCCGAAAGTGTTCAAAGCATAGTAATTAGCCAAAAATGATTATTCAATCATAGAAAATAAACATGGGCTCATCTGAGAATGACCTCAATCAATGAGGGCTTCAAGCACCCTGGAGCTTCCTCAAACTTCAATGGTGAAAGGCCTGTAAAAGAAGTCTTCAAATGGATTTTAAAACAGTGCCAATGGATTCAAAACGTCCAAAAACCCCTAGCTGGGCTTTTTTGGCACCTCATTTGGCCAAAAAATGAAGAATATAGGCCTCCTACCATTTTCTTCCTTCAAGCTTGTTGTCTCTAGTTTGCCAAACCGCACCTTTGTGTGGCCATCCTAGCTCATGCGCAAAAACTTGTGCTCAAAACTAGCACTGATGCATAATCGAATAATAGTGCAAACTGTAGGACAGTTATGGGAGCACCTAGCCCCTAACCGCCAAGGCTGTGGTCATATGGGTCACCATGTGATCACATGAGTGCAAAAGGGGCTCCGTTTAAAAGGAGAATGGATAACCAACAAGTGTCGGTGTATGGTTGTATAACTATTTTAAAAACCAATTCCCACCTGCACAAAGTATAGAGTCATATGGTAGTGTGTGCGATCGAGGGTTGGGGCTAAGCCCGAGCCTGGACCCCCACGCCATCCATACATAACACAAATTTGAATAAATTTAAACTCATATATATATCATGTAACATATTGTGGCACGTCAGTTGGTTGAACTTTTTTAAAGCTTTGGACAGAGGTGGAGGTCCAAGGTTCGAATCCCATGGACTCCACAATAATTTTAAACAACTAAACCAATAACACGGTGCCACGTGGCAGCCCACGACTGGGCCATGTGGCACCAAACCACTTGCCAAAATGATGCCATGTGTCACAAATGTATTCGTCCAAACTGTCAACTCATCACATGCCACATGTCATATGGCCCTGCC
>JASDQU011455046.1:70233-82579 GCA_032191745.1 Picea mariana
AGCTGTTAGCAGTAACCGGTCTTGGAAATGTTGTAAACCCCATCTCCTTTTGCATTCCTAAAGGAACAATCTGCTTTCCAAAATTTTGTCTTGATTTAAAATTCCATCTAGCAGATATTCCAGTCGCTTGTATTCTGGGTACACCCTTTTTATCAGTTGTCTCCCCTCATGGGTCTACAGAATTATCCCCTAACTCAAAAGGGTATTTTATCACTAGTCCACAAGGACAGGTTCTAAAGCTTCCATTTATCTCTATCCCACAATGCATAGATTCCATAGAGATAAAACTTATTCAAGCTCAAAGGGTTCGTGAATTAAAAAGCCTTCAAGGAGTTATCAGAATCCGAGACCAGTTACTAAATCCTACTATCAGAGATAGGGTTGAAGCTCTTACAAAGATTTTTTCTAATACAGTCTGTTCAGAAAACCCAACGGCCTTCTGGAAGAAAAAGAAACATGTAGTATATTTACCCTATAAAGAAGACTATATGGGGACCCCATGCAAAAGCAGAGCTATTCCCATGAATTCAGAATATCAAAAGTTATGTACCTCAGAGATACAAAGCCTATTAGAAAGAGAATTAATCAGAAAGTCTTCTAGTCCCTGGAACTGCTATGGTTTTTATGTAAATAAGCATTCTGAATAGGTTCGGGGTATTTCTAGACTGGTTGTCATTTACAAACCTCTAAACAAGGTTTTAGTGGATGACACCTATCCTATACCCAATAAGAGAAGCTTGGTCACCAGAATATCTAGAGCTAAGATATTCTCTAAATTTGATTTAAAATCTGGATTCTGGCAAGTGGCCATTGATGAAAAGGATAAGTTCAAAACAACTTTTAATGTCCCAGCAGGACATTATGAATGGAATGTAATGCCCTTCGGCTTAAAGCATGCCCCCTCAAAATTTCAATGAGTCATGGATGATGTCTTAAAAGCCTATTTTGATTGGCTAATTATATATATAGATGATATATTGGTATTTTCAAATTCTGTTGAACAACATTTCAAGCACCTGAAGAAATTCTGGACAACCATTAAAACAGCTGGATTAGTTTTATCTAAGAAAAAGATGGACTTGTTTCAAACAGAGATCAAATTTCTAGGCCATCATATTGCTAATGGCCAAATCACTCTGAAAAAGCATGCTATCGACTTTGCTGATAAGTTTCCTGACAAAATTACAGACAAAACACAACTCTAGAGATTTCTAGGGAGTTTGAATTATGTCAGTCATTTTTACAAGAATTGTGCCAAAGACAGGAAACTCCTAAATGATAGGCTAACTAAAGATCCATCTCCTTGGACTGAAGCTCATACTCAAGCTATTAGAAATATCAAATCCAACGTAACAAAACTGCCTATCCTCCACATAGCAGATGATAATCTCCTCAAAATTGTTGATTCTGATGCTAGTAATCTAGGTTGGGGAGCAGTCTTGAAACAAGTCAATCACTCCAAAGAAGACGTTATCCAGTTTTCCTCAGGACTATGGAACGATGCTGAGAAAAATTATGGTACCTTAGAAAAAGAAATAAAGGGAGCTTTAAATGCCATCCAAAAATTTGAATTATATTTGATTTATAAAAGGTTTATTCTAAGAACAGATGCTGCTACAATGAATAAAGTTCTGAATAAAGAGTTAAAGAAATCAGGAGATCATAAGTTTGCAAGATGGCAAGCTTTGTTCAGTAACTTTGACTTTAGCATTGAGCACATTAAAGGAAGCACAAATTCTCTTGCAGATTTTCTAAGTAGAGAAAATCTCCAAACAAATATACATTGTCTTATCATTTCTCTCCAGTTAAGGGATGAGAATGAACATATTGAAAACATCCCTGATAGACTTTCTTGGCAAGAGTATTCTCAAAATTGGGTACCAAGATGGGGATTAAGGAGCACAAATCTCATCGCCCCAGCCACTCAAATTCCCAGATCTGCTTTAGTACCAGAATTTAGACAATCAGGCTTTACAAACCCAGTAGCACCAATTATAACCCTGCATAATCAACGAGCCTCTGAAGCCTAGAAAGACCTCACAGAATATTTCCATGATATTGATATGCTTTGGGATCTAACAAGAGAAGGTCAAACTGAAATTTTTTTTGTCTCAACAAACCTAGGCCCCTCAGCTACTGGCCAAAAAATAATAGAGACCTTATCTTTCGCGATACTTGTTATGATTATCATGAATATCTAGGTCTTTGGTGGAAGTTTCTCTACCATGAAGATATTTGCTATCTATTAAAATTTGGCTCAGTAAATACTTGTACAAGAGGAAGTCCTCCTTCGTGGATCACTGAATGGTGGAAAGATTTTGGCATCAACAAAGAAGAAGCAGATCCAAAAACATTATCTCTGTTCTGTCCATTGCAATATATCAGAGATATGAACTATCCAGGGCCAAATGATCATGACCTCTTACAGATCTACCTGATGAATCATTTTCAGTGGGGTGTCAAAATCAAAACTCTGCTCCAGAGGACAAATGTCTCCTTATACTTTGTCCGTAAGATATACACAAAAGCCTGGAATTCTCTTCAGTATCCTCAAAGATTTTCTACATTTATTGAAGATGATTAGTCTAGCAGTCATGTCTAGATGACCGACAGTGGTGTCATTTGTTTTCCATGGGTTGTCGATATCAACTCCACAATGTATTTGTACATATGAGTCATAAGTTATTATGAAAACTCGGAGCACTTCTCCGACTTCTGGTGAGGTTTGACCCACATTTTCATAATAACTCTAGTTCATTACTATATATGATAAGCCACTATGGGAATCTTGTATGACAACCCATGTGGACCCTTTAGTCATAATTAGTTTTAGACGGGAATCCTGCATGACCACTCGACAAAGGTAAAAGTATAAATAAAGTTTGTCGATCGGATAAGATATTCCTACAAGAATGATCTCTCGAATCCTTTAGTGGCCAACATGTGGGCCATTAGTCACGATCATTTAGATGAGAAATGATTCTTCCTCCACAAAATCCTTCTATATAACAAGGCTGAGGAGTTCATTTGTGATCATCGGTCGAGAGAGTCTGAGTCTTGAGTCTTCTAGCTTCCCTCACTCTGAAGCTTGTGTCATTTTGTCTTAGGGTATTGTGATAAGCCTGCGCGATTCTGGCTTGGCTAGCGCGAACCTAAAGTGGCAGCAATACATAGTCGAGTCTGTCCAGTCTGTGTGTATGAGCCTCTTGCTCAATAGAGTCTGTTATCAGTGCATCCTACACTCTTATGTATACCCGATAGCCATTTTGGCTCTACAATAATATAATGCTCTGATTTTCTCAAAAAGATTCCGCAAAGCATGTTGCTTGTCTATTCTCTGTTCTATATGTGCGCATTGTGACTTTGTGTTCATTGCCAGTATTTGCATTCTCTGTGCGTTGGTATGCTCAAGCTCTGAGTTCACTCTCCCGGGTGGTAAGGTTGTCCAGAGACGGGAAAGATCAGCCACAGTGATTGGAGAAGTAAGTCCCGCTAAGGCAGGTGGCCGCTAGGCCAACAAGTATCCAAAAAGGCGAGACCAGAGTCCCGGTGCTCAATTTCAAATAGACCTAGTGTGGCAAAGCGTCCTGATGGAGTTCGGGATGGAGGGGTTCAGGGGAGCAGCGTAAGTAAAGTCGTTAACCGACCGATATTCGTACTGGAGAAAGTAGCAGAAATCTGAAGATCAATGGCAAAGGGAGATCGCACATAGACAAACAAAGAGTCCAGCAAGCTTCATTCTCTTCCAGAGGAAGCAACTACTTACAAATGGTATCAGATATTAATGTTCTGATATCTTCCTTAACTGCTCTCACTGACACTGGATCAGATATTAATGTTCTCCATAAAGATAAGATTCCTGCAAGATTCTGGTCCCAAAGTTATGGCAGTGTTGCTGGCCTAGGAAATAATCAGATTGACTTCAAGTATGAAGTCTCTAGAGCATATGTGTTATTTAATCAGTTTAACATTGGTATGAGGTTTCATATAGCAGATGCCCCTGTTGATTGTATTCTAGGAGCACCATTCTTGTCCATGCTGTCACCTCATGGCTCTTGCAAAATAAAAAACCAGCCTGGATACTTTATTACTATACTAGCTACTCCCTATAATAACCCTACAAGGATTGAAATTCCTTTTTGTGCAGAACAGTTTTTACATATTGGCTATTTAAATTGTCTAGTTTTAGCTGAAGTCTTTAACAAAAACCAGCAAAAGCCAATCAGGACCTACTATTCAGATGACATGCCGTGGGAAGTATTTAAAGGAAAATGGCAACCCATGTGGCAACTAAGACATTCTGAAATTGTGGAAGTAGGATTGCCAGGATTATACAGGAACACTTGTCCCAGTGTCCTTCCACCTCAGCATGTCCTAGCAGAGATGAATCAACCAATCACAATTCTAGCTAGAGAAAGATTGGTTGAAATGGGTGACTTAACAAGGCTCAGAGTAGCAGACATAGAGTGGTATGAACCAGCAATCCGAACATGGTACAGATCTCCAGTTTTCCACTCTTTTCAAATAAACAGAATGTGTTCCCTAGACGATTGGCCAAATCAAGACCCCATTGCAGTAATAAACGAGTTAAATTATGCTCAATATAAAGCTGCATGGTTCAATGCTTTTCTATGGAAAGCCCGATTTGAGTTCTATTATACTCAAATCAAATTTTCACAAGGTTTCCAAGACTGGGAGGAGCCTGATTGGTTACAAGAATGGTGGGAAACATTCGGCTTAAATCGAGTCAATATAAATCCTGAATTAACAGAGACTGCTCACATGTTTTTATATCCTGACAGACCTCTTAATACTGTGGGAGATCTCTTTACTGAAGAATAATTTAAGGATTACTTCATCATAAATAGACATCCTTGGATCCTTCGAAGAAGATTTATGCTAAAGGTAGAAGAAGATAACGATCCTGAACTTCTACGCCATATCTATAATGAACACTGGGATCCTTTCTTCTACAATCATTTCCGAGATAGACCATTTGACTAATTCATGTCTAGATGGCCAACAGTGGTGTCATCCATTTTCCGTGGGTTGTCATTATCAACTCCACAGTGTATCTTGTACAGATTATGAGTCATGAGTTATTATGGAAACTCGAAGCACTTCTCCGACTTCTGGTGAGGTTTGACCCACATTTTCATAATAACTCCAGTTTAGTACTGTTAATGATAAGCCTCTATGGGAATCTTGCATGACAACCCATGAGGACCCAACTATCATGTCCACTTTTGAAGGGAATCCTGTGTGACCACCCAACACAAGTACTAGTACAAATAAAGCTTGTCGGATCTGACAGATATTCTTGCAAGAATGATCTCTCGAATCCTTTAGTGGCCAACATGTGGGCCATTAGTCACGATCATTCAGATGAGCAATGATTCCTCCTCCACTAAAACTTCCTATTTAACAAGGTTGAGGAGTTCATTTGCGATCATCGGTTGAGAGAGTCTGAGTCTTGAGTCTTCTAGCTTCCCTCACTCTGAAGCTTGTGCCATTCTGTCTTAGGGTATTGTGATAAGCCTGCATGATTCTGGATCAGCCAGTGTGAACCTAAAGTGGTAGCAATACATAGTCGAGTCTGTCCAGTCTATGTGTATGAGCCTCTTGCTCAATAGAGTCTGTTATCAGTGCATCCTGCACTCTTATGTTTAGCCGATAGCCATTTTGGCTCTGCAATAATATAATGCTCTGATTTTCTCAAAAAGATTCTGCAAAGAATGTTGTTTGTCTATTCTCTATTCTATATGTGTGCATTGTGACTTTGTGTTCATTGCCAGTATTTGTACGAGACTTTCATGTACTAGCTACACATGCATTTCTTGTACATATACACTAGTATGTATGAGCTTTCTTGACATTACTGATAATGTCAGTTACTTGTTGTGAATGTGTGAACCATGCTCTTTTCCTTTGTACCATCAGATACCTTAACTTTGGGATGAAGTTTCTTGAAGGGTGGGTGTATGTAACAACCCAAGTTGAATAAATGTTTAAAGATTATAAAGTAAAATTAATTAAAGAAAATAATTGTGGTTAACTAAGTAATACTTTAACTACAGATCACATTTAATGACCTGAGAAATAAATTTAAGAGATCAATGAGAAATGTTATAAAATGGTTGTGTATGCAGAGAGGGATAGCTCTGAATCCTGAGAAGATAAAAACATTAAGGGAGAACAAAGGACGGAGGACGGGGCCAGGTAAGGGAGTAATGAGGAGTCGGTGAAGGAGGAATAAGGGAGGAAGGAGGTTTACGGGAGAAGGGGGATGACATTTGCGGGAGGATGACATTTTTTGGGGCTTAGAGTTTTGGACTGGGGCTTATGATCAGTGGAGGCACCGAGTTGCTGGAGGTTTTGGGCACGGGGTCCAGGATATCCATAGATATTCTGGAGCTAGGTAGTTTTCCTAGTTGGCATGGAGGACAATAGTTTTGGGCAGTTATTTCTTGTTGTGGCAGTGTTGATCTGTGTATCAGGTAGCAAGAGGGCAACATCAAGGAAGCAAGGCAACATAAATTAGCATTAGAACCAGGTAAATTGTTAAGTTATGTATTTATCTCATTCTGAAATGAAAGCATTATTCACTGATAAATTTAAATTACTGAAGTTGCTATTATGAAGATTGTTGTTATGTTATGAAGTTATTAGCTCAGTTCGTTAAATAAATTGCTTATGAAATAAAAATGATGTTTAGAAATTTTTGGTTGTTACACAATAGATATATCATGATATACTTTCCCATCATTCCTAGTCTCTTTGTAGTGTAATCCTCTCTCTACAAAAACATCCCTAAACCTTTAGACATAGACTCCCTCTCATTATCATTCTAGTATCTCAATAGAAACAACTTTAATCATTCATCCTTCAGTCGCATATTCTCTCAACAACCTATTGTACCTGACCCATTATATATTTCTACATAGAATCTAGGAATCAAAGCCCTACTTGTTTATCATAAAAACCCTATGACAACTCATCACAACTCATTATGTGGGTGTGATTTTCCTTACTTAGCATGCATGCTAATTTTACACTCCCAACTCCTAATTTTTCATTCATAACTAATTTCATTCCTAATTTTTTGCATGTCATCATTCTACATTCTTCAAACTTCTTGTCCAATAGGCCCCAATTTGTGCATGACACCATTCTTCATTATGTCAAACTTCTTCAAACTTCCTATCCACCTCCAAGCCAAAGATGCTTCGTTGTGAAATTTTCTAACTTACGAGTTGACCTGCACTATTTTGAGCTTACATTCTACCCAGATGGAATTTGTAGTAGTAAAATTGTCTCTCCCCCTAAAACCATGAGTCCTAGAATTGTAATTTCCCTAAGAGATATAAGGACATGGAGTTGTGAATTTATCCTAGAGGAATGTGGTAGAAATGGAAAACTTCCTCTTTTAATAGAACCTCGAATAATAGGGGTGCATGAATGTATACCACTGCAAATCCTCCCATGGATCAAAAGTCCTTCAGAGGATGATATAGCATGTACTTGTTGAGTATTTATACTTACAGTCATGATTACAACCTTTTCATCCATCCTTAGAGCCATTGACATGTGAGCTGGCCTGTTTCTAATTACGAGTTGTCGAGGAGTCTCATGAGGTAATTTCATGGAGTGACCATTGTTTTCCATGGATAGAACTGGAACCAAGATCATCCTATAAAATCCCATGAGCTAAGAGATAGTGGGTTTACTTCCCTGCTCTTTTAAATCCATTCTCGTAATTCACGTACATTCCAGGTGTCTTCCGATGGTTATCCTGGAGCGAGGTGGCTCAATTATGACGTGGGTCCACCTCATTAGGCAGGTGATACAAATAGGACCTGCCCCTAAAATTTATGAAATCCAGGCATGATTCTCATTTCTCGGTTAGCTATTTTGTTAGCTTCCTTGTTGTTTCCATGCAAAGTGTGGAATATTTTTTCTTGAATGGAGGAGAAGAGAGTTTATGATTGGTCTATAATTCTGTGAATATTATTATTCTTTGTTGTGGCTCCCACGAAAAAAGTAGAAGATGATATTTTTTGAGTCACCAATGATTGTGATATGATTTATTTGTTGCGCTTGTGCTAACAATATCCCTTGATAAATTGCATATACGTCAACCATATTGTTGGAGTTTATGCCTAGGTTCTAAGAGGAGTCAATAAAACGATTTCCTCTAGGTTTTTATAGCACCTCTCCCACATATTCCTCCCCTAGGTTTCCTTTTGATGCCCCATCAAAGAATAGGATATGTCTCGCTTTAGCAGATAACCTTAGGATGTATTCTTGATGTGAAAATTGAAGATTACAGCGTGATTTTTGAAGAGTTTTAGGAGAGTAGGTTGTTGAGATGTTCATTTTTGTCTCCCAATGATCTTCTTACTTTTCCAATTGATCCACTATTGTCACTTTAATTCTTCACGAGGAAATAAATTCTCCCAAATGGAATAGTGTGTGGGCTACGACTGAGGAATGAAAGGTCATTTCTATTTAATGATAATTTTGTTCCTTGCCAACGAAATTTTCCAACATACAAATTTTATGGATGCCTTCCAAACATGATGAAAGGTTTGTTTTTTGGAGAAGGATACTTTGTAGACTTTACTCCATTTCCCAATCAAAACTTGGCAATAATATGTCCAAGTGATTTGTTGAGTTAATTTAGAATATATTATTTTCAATACTTGCTTGGAGAAGTTGCAATTTAGGAAGAGTTGTTCTAAAGGTTCAGAGTTTTGTTTTCAAAGGGAACATCTGAAAGGACCCAAGAACCCTCTTTTAAGCACATTTTCCCCTATCAACAATTTGTTATGGGATAATTCTAGCCAAAAATGTTTATCTTAGGGAGCCCATCCACACTCCAAATATCCTTCCAAATAGTTGACTTTTCTGGTAATTGGGATTGAGTGAGAATTATATTGTAAACTTCCTTAATCGAATATCCTAAGGTACCCCAACCAATATTTTCTTTTTGATGGAGATGTGTTGTAGCAGAGCCATTGATTATAAAAAGTAAGAGATGAGAGGTTGAGATATGATTTGGGGGTAAATATCCCAAATTCCACCCCTTCCAAGAGCCATTGTTGTTCCAATCTGAGATGTCAAAGATGGCATATTTTCCCTGAGAGGTTATCCAATCCCAAAAATATTCAAAGGAGGGAATATTGGACAAGATTCCAAATGCTGAAAATGAGTTATCCCAGAGCTTTATTTCTTTTCCATTTCCAAGGCACCAAAAGAGATGGTCCCACAAAAGTGAGAGTGATTCACTTAAGAGTTTCCAAATGGGAGAGCCTTTGTGTTGTATGGGAGTTATGTCCAGGAATATTATTTGATTTCTTGTTAGGTATTTGTATCATATTTCCTTCTTCCACCAATCATTTCCATATGATACCAATAACTAGAGGATTTTTGCACCTAGCGCAATGTTTTTCTTTTCTGGATCCCAAATTCCCACCCCACCATGTTCTTTAGGGACGCAAACTATGAACCAATTGACCATATTGAATTTTTTCTCATTGTCTTTTCCCCCTTTTGAAAGGAATTTATGAATTAATTGAGTCATTACCTTTTGTATCCATGTTGGAGCTAGGAGTGTTGAAAACTGAAAATTTGGGAAGGATGATAAAATTGATTACACTAACAACACTTTCCCTATCGAGTTCAACCATATTTCTCCCCAACATTTGAATTGATCCTTAATATTTTGGAGGATTAATTTCCATGCCTCCCCTGGGAGAAATTTTAGGATGATAGGGGTGACTAAGTATTTAAAAAAATTCCAGTCTACTTAGAAAGGGAGTTGTAATATATTTTCAATTCTTACCAGAATATGTGCTTTAATGTTCCAAGCATAAATTTTTCTCTTGTGTTTGTTTAAGATTCCTCTTAGGGTTTCCCCATACTGATATAAGACCAATTTAAATTGGTTTTCCATAATTTGAGAGTCTCCACCAAGCGACAAAGTGTCATGAGTGAATTGAGAGTGATTTATTCTTATGACCCCCCTTGCTATCTTCAGGCCCGAGATGGAGCCTGTTATTCTTTCATGTTCTAGTCTTATGTTTAAAGATTCTTCAATTAGGACACACAAAATTGGGGAGGGTGGCAATCCATGTCTTAGTCAGCTTGTGTATTGAATGAATGGGGTGGTATTTCCATTTATTAGAGTTACTGAGGGGTTGGTGATACAGAATCCAATCTAGGAGATAAAGGAGTGATTAAAACCACATTTTTTCAATAATTCAATTATGAAACTATCATTTACTCTATCAAAATTCATTTTTTTTATCTATTTTAATGACCATACCTCTTTCTCTATTGTTGAAACTAGAATGGATCGCCTCCTAGACTAAGGTGATGTTGTCCCATATCTCTCTTTTTGTGAAAAATCCTCCTTGATTTAGTAGAATGAGTCGAGGTAACATCAGGTTCAACCTGTTTTCTATGAATTTTGTCATGAAGAGGTTTTTTTCTCCTTTGGAATGAGATAAATGGGATGATATATGTCAAAGGAAGAGGAATTTTTGTCCTTTGGAATTATATCTAGAAAACACAAGTTGGTGGAACCTTCCATCCTGCAAGATTTTTGCACATATATTATCATGCGAATGAGATCAATTCTGATGATTTTCCATCATTACCTATAAAAATGTAATGTAGAGCCATCTGGACTAGGTGATTTGTCTGGATCAAATTGATTTATAACATCCTTGAATTTTTCCACTGTAACCTCCTTATTTAGTTGTTTATTATCCTGAATTATTGGTTGTCTTCTCCTTCCTTGGAATAAAATTTTCGAAAATGGGAGGATGTTTCCTTTCTAATTTCTTTGAAGGAATTAACAATGGTTCATGATTGTGTCTTGATTTCCTCAATGTTTTTTGTCTTGATTTCCTCAATGTTATTCATGTGTTTTCTAGCCTTTTCCTTCTTATGAAAGAAGGATGTGTTTTTTCCCCTTGCTTGACTCTAAAGAGCCCATGATTTCATCCACCAAAACATTTATTCATTATGGAGAGCATTCATATACTTTTTAAAGAATCCTTTCTTGTGTGAAATATGACTATTATTGATTTCTTTAAATTCCATATTTTATTGTAATTCCTCGACCTTCTTTTTTCATTTTTATACTTCTTCCCTAGGGTTGTGGGGAGAGTTTTTCAACCAATCCTTCAAATCTTTTATGTGTCTTTTGATATTGTTTTCCCAGATAAAAATAGAGGACCCATACACTCGTTTAGTCCACATAGAGAAAAGCAGGGGGGGGAATTCCTATGAATCAAACCAGAGAGGGTTGAACCTAAAGGGAATTGGTCCTAGATTTTATGCTTTATCAAATGAGATAGTAATTCGGTGATGGTACTGAAGGCCCTAGAGAATTATTTGAGAGGAAATATATAATGAAAGAGATAACAGAGAACTTTGGTTAAGGAAATGATCCATTCTAGTTGTTATATGGCCTACTCCTATGTGTTTGTTACTCCACGTGCATTTTCCTTTGATATGATGACATCAAAGAGGTCCAAATCAAATACTATATCTTGTTTTTTTTTCATTTTGGTGAAGAGTTGTATTGAAGTCACCTGCTATGATACAATTTTAGGGTAGACAATACTTGAGGGAAGATGGTTTAGATGAACCAGAACCCATTGGGATGATTCAAATATGTTTTCTTCACTAAAGGATGTGGTAATCCATATAGTTCAAATTCCTCTTGATGTTCCTCTTACATTTAGAGCTACCCCTTCACTTGCCTTACATATTTGTTGCATTTCTCGGAGGGCCTGTGTCCCTTGCATTTCAGTCTTTTAGATTAGGAATATTTGGGGCTTTTTTTATTTAATTAATTTTCCCATAGATTCCTTTTTTTCTCTTTTTCCCATTCCCCTACAATTCCAGGAGACTAGATTCATTACTTACTTGTAGTTTTGTTTCTCCCCCTTTCATGGGCTAAGTATGTCTTTTAGACGTGGGTGCCTTTCCTCATTTCCCATCTTTTTTTAATACTTCTTGAAGCATAGTCTGGATTCCCTATTCTTTATCTTGCTTTGGTACTTTTTCCCTTTCGTTTTTATTTATTTTCCTTTGAAATTTAGTTTCTTTGGAGCTCTTATCAATCACCAGGTCCGGGTCATCCCATGATTCCTTCTGTATTTATTCCTCTTGGATTTCCATATTATCCGAAACATGAGGGGGGAAACAAACTAGAAGAGGGATCCACAAGTTAATTAATGACTTCTGCATTATTGGGGGAGATGACTCATGGTCATGTTGGATTTGGATGTCTTCTGTTGTTTCCTTTTCCTTTAAATTTATAGTTTCTCCC
>JASDQU011455047.1:5785-17746 GCA_032191745.1 Picea mariana
TATTTGATTATTATTATTTTGAAATGAGATGCAAAATGAAAAAAGAATTTAATTAATTAACATCACCAAATGATTTCATGAAAATGAGAAACCAACCAAGATATTATTTGATGAAGTATTGAACACATTATTCAAAATAGTCAAACTTGCTAATGAGCAAAAGAATGAACACATAGTCATAATTTAAACGAAAGTAAACATTTGATAAAAATTAACATTTTTGTTTAAATTGAGATTTTTATGCTCATTTTTAACTTTTGACATATACTCTTGTAATAAATGACTCATACTAAAGTGAATATTTTAAGTTTGTCTCAAAGCAAGCTAAGGAATGGAACTATTTGAAAAGGTTGATTCTGTAGCTCATTATAATTATCAAGATTCTAATAGGGGCCCTTTAAATTTTGTAAAAATATAGGTGGAGTTGTTGGGGCCCAACATATTGATCTCGTTTCTATTGTGGTTCTTGTCGTATCATTGTTTGACAGCTCCTGTTCACTCTAGGTTTGAGTTTTCATCCTTTCTGTTAAGTACCGAAGAATTGAATACAAAATCACCAAAATAGATATAGAAGAACAATATGCAAAATCTCTTTTAATACTATCAAACCCTTATGGTAGGGGAACCCCATACAATGGATCCTATTATGGAAGGGATAATCTCCTATTCAATTTCCTCTTCGAGGGGGCATCAGCCTATTGAGCTACATCTCACAATACAATTATTTTCTTCATGTCCCCATACATTGCTTAAACACCTTTATATAGTGCTACCATCACCTAAAAACATTCTAGAGGAGGAATTTTATAGAAGTAGAACCTTCTAAGAATTCCTCTTACATTTATTATATCTAACTACTCATTTATTATATCTAACTACCATAGTGGCCCTTATTTAATAATATAGTGGACCTAGTCCACCTTACATTTAATGGCCTCCACTATTATCATGATGGGCCCTCTGCACCTCCCCCCCCACTACCTCTATAACTACCTAACATTCCATCCCCCTTATGAAAGTATTCTCCTCAATGCTTGATGTACAACCATATACCAGGGTCCCATGGATAAGTGTGTACCATAGTGATCAAGTAGACTAGAGAACCAGGGTCCCATGGATAAGTGTGAATTATAGTGATGAAGTAGAATAGAGAACCAGGGTCCCATTGAGAAATAAAAACCACCATGTTGAAGTAGTCCAACCACCATTGTAAACCAAGGTCCCATGTCCAACTTCTCATGTGAAATCCACATGGAAGATATCGACACCCAATAACAAACTAAAAATGATGCTCCCAATACTAACACCTATCATGTGGATCTAAATAAGAATATCCATCCACATAGTGAGAAAGGGTCAAAGATGAGCCTGGAAGGAACAATACTAGTGTAGAATATGCAGGCTAGAAATTGGTAATCATAACTAGCTCTTGATGTGGGACATTGATGTTCTCTATAGAAGGTGGAGTAGAGTCATCAAATAAAATATGGAAGTGGTTGTCATCCTAGAAATGACAACTATCCATATACCAATCATTGCAATCAGCCTCAAAATTATACCAAACATATATTTCTTGATTATATTCATCTTTGATATCCGCCATAAGAAATCTCCCTTGCATTCTATCCAATGAATCTTGAATGCTATGAAAACTATCATTGAGGCCATTTGTCAGACCATCTACAAATTTATCCAATCTATCATTCAATGTGTCAAACAATTGGGCTTTGAATGTTTTAGTAATCAGTAGAATTTCTTTGAGGGTTTGAGGAGAAATAGCCATCTGAGCACCCTATAAAAATTTATGATCTCTACAGTCTTTTCACCTTCATGAAAAAAAAAAAATAGAACAATACGTTACGATAGAAAATCGAGGCTTTTTATGAAAAAAAAAAACTAAAACACTGTTGAATTACAATGCTCATAACTTTACTTCTCAGACTCTGTTTCGACTGATTTTTTTTTTGAAATTAGGTATTTTTCTGAGAGGAATTAAAATACCCAATTTTTTTTTTCCAAATTCATCTCGTAAAGCTTCAGATATGAACCTGAAGTGTGCCTCCCTCTTTTTCTTCCCTAGAAACATTCTGCAAAAAGAGCAAAACATCCTTCCCTTCTTTGGCCAAGGAAAGTGTTTTGATACCAATTGTTAAGTACTTGATTAGATCTACAAATACTGAATACACAATATATCTACAAAGAAATATAGAAGAAACCACACTTTATTATTACCAAACCCTTGAGGAAACACCATATAGTGGATCCTATTATGGAAGGGATCATCTTCTGTTTACTTGCCCCTTTGAGGGGGAATCCTCCTATTGAGCTACATATCACAATACAATAATTCTCTTCATGTCCCCTTACATTGCTTAAAAACCTTTATATAGTGCTACCATCACCTAAGTACATTCTAGAGGAGGAATCTTCTAGAAGTAGAACCTTCTAAGAAGTCCTCTTACATTTATTATATCTAACTACTTATTTATTATATCTAACTACCATAGTCGGCCTTATTTAATAATATAGTAGACCTAGTCCACCTTACATTTAATGGCCTCCACTATTATCATGATGAGCCCTCTTCCCCCCCTCCCCCACTACCTCTCTAGCTACCTAACACTTTATCCCTTGCCTGTCTTTTTTTCAAAGCATATACATGTCTTTTTTCTTGACAATTGCGTATACACGCAGGCTGACTCACTACAAGTTGTGTATATACACTATGTTTTCTCAACTAGTCGCATACACCTTTTCTCCTTGCCTATTTTCTTGGTGTGGTGTTTGTTGGGTGGGATTTGATGCTTGTTGAGACTTCTTAGGTCTCTGTAGTCCCTGTTGAGTACTTGTGGGATGACAAGAAACCCTCTTTTGGTTTTATTTTTGGGCGAAGTTTTTCTCTTCATCTTTTCATTTTTATTGTCCTTGCATATTGGGCTAGGTGTTTCATTGCTTGATATACTTCTTGAGTTGTCTCTCTTTTATAAAATGTAGGGCTATATATCAAGTTACTTTTCAGTCCATGCATTTTCGGTTTTGATATATTGAAAATACAAAAAAAAAATAGGCATTTTGCATTGCTTGGCATCTATTGTCTTTTGAGTTTTTATCATTAGCTTAGTGCATATAGTGAAAGATTGCATTTTTACTTCTGAATCGTAGATTTGAATTTGAAAATTAGATCACTTTTAGGAGCATATCATACATTAAAAGTTAAAGTTAAACTTTGCATTATCTTCATATTTAATTTCTTGCAGAGTCATAACACCATGATTTTCATCACCATACCTTTTTAAGTAATCATTTCCATAAAATCAACACCATAATTTAAAATTTGTTAATAATGATTTTATTTCTAGGGTGCAAGTAGCCTAGGATTTAGTGCCTTGGAATAGGATTTTGTAAGTAAACTTCTCCAAGGAAATTAAATCAACATATGTGTCTGAGAAAGGGAGTTGAGAATTCCATTGTATAATTGGTAAGATCAAGAGGCTCTGCTCACATTGGAGTTAATCACGAGATCGCATGAAATTATTTGAAGGGATATCCCCTAGATACTCACCTAGAGTCAGAGATAATTCTATGGATTTATTCATATTTGGGGATCTTACTAGTGACCATACCTCTATGAGAAACGATGCTTTAAAGGTTTCAGTCTTTGCTACCCGACCCATACAATGATCTAGACTTACGACTGCTCGTCTGTGCATCGGTTATACAATGGTTTATTAGTTGCTTGACTTAGGTATCTCATAGGTTACTTGCAGGGGGTATTCTTCTAGTACCCTGGGTCAGATAGGGGTTGGACAACACACAACCTTTATGGAGGATTACCACTCTAGGGGGATCTGACCAACTGGTTGTTAATCCCATGAGGTCTCCTATAACTGATTCTTTTACCTCCAATATTTATCAGGGAGTCTCAGGTCCATCTTGGACGAGACATACCTTATTTATGTTGGCATGTTTTTAGGCATATGTGCTTGTCATTGATGGAAAGATTAGAGTATGCAGCGATGGAAAAACAGGGACAGTGTAAGTTCAAAAGAGATAGTGCATAGGTGCACGAAGAGTGCAAGAGTGTGCTTGTTCATTTGATGGAAAACATGAAGGCAAGAAATATCAGCAGCATAGGGATAATTTCATGGAAATATTAGAAGTGTAAACTCCATTTCAAAGTTTCGGATACTGGGAAATTGAGAAGTCCCGGAGTTGCCAAATCAACACAGGAGTCCCGGAGTTGCCAAATCTGGAATCCCAAAATACCAAAATGGGCACAACAACAAGAGTTTTATAGAATGGGAAATAACTCCATTTTGGAGTCCCAGATACCGGCAGTTGAAGTGTCGAAACACTTCACCATAGGAGTGTCGAAATGTCGAAACAGTGAAATGCGAAACACCAAAATCCCAAAAGCAGGAGACAATTCCGGATACCGAAAGTTGAAGTGTCAAAACACTTCACCACAGGAGTCCCGGTATCGTGAAATGAAAAATGATGAAATCTCAAAAGCAGGAAACAGTTCCAGATACCGGGAGTTGAAGTGTCAAAACACTTCACCACAGGAGTCCCGGAATCACAAAATGTGAAACGCCAAAATCTCAAAAGAAAGAGACAGTTTCGGATACTGGGATATGGAGGAGTCAAGTGTCAAGACTCCTCATCATAGGAGTCCCAAAGTTGTGAAGTGTGAAAATCCAAAAATCTTATATAACTTCATTTCGGAGTTTCATAGATCGGGACTTGGAAGTGTCGAGAACATTCACATCAAGAATGTCGAAATCACGATATGTGAAATCGTGAAGTGATCTGGGCCAATAGATCCAGGAGGAGAATGTGGTAGACCACATATGAAAGGACAGGTGGAAGACTATGACATGTGGCACGATCAGACAATGACAAGTGTCGAGTTGATTAGGAATTTTAGGCCACTGGAAATCACAATTCTAAGTGGCACATGACAACCACCCCATTCATGACATGTCATCGAGTGATGCAAGACTGACCTCACTCTGAGAGTTTTTTCTTGAGGAGTTTTAACTCCATCACTCCCCCAAAGTCCCAAAGGATGAAGTCTTGGGGCAGAGGATATCCATCTAATCACCACGGATCGAGGACCATTGATTTGGAGATCGAAGCACTTGTGTGATTGGAGAGGGGTCATATTCTGGTGGTCACATCGTCGAAGAACTGTAGAAGAGAATTGGAAGTGGAAAGCTCCATTTCGGAGTTTTAGGGATCGGGACATGGAGAGTAACGAAATATTCACCACGGGGATCCTAAAATGCCAAAGTGTGAAATGGAAAAATGAATGCAAGATTCACTGAAGTCAATTCAATGGTGTAGATGAATTTGAATAAGATTAGAGGGCTACTGTTGCACTTCACAATGTAACTACTAGAAACAAATGATGTTTTCTGCTAGAGGATGAGCTCATCTATGATAGATAAGATGAAGAGTCTCAACTGCCATAGAAGCTGAGGAATCTCGAGATAACACCTAGTGATGATAGATGTGTGGGTGAAACCGAAAGAGAAGCTGAAGAGTTACCATGATGATCAGTTAGAGAACTGACAGTGAGTGGGAGATGCAGAACAGAGAGAGACAACGTGGCACACAAGAGATGGAATAGTTGTGGAAGAGTAAAGTGGAAAAAACACCCTGATGTGGAGGATATTGGGGAGAGAGGATGCAAGAGGAAGAAGCAGATTGCATGCACAAGGTGGATAGAGAGTATAAGAATGTTGAACAAAAAAAAAATAGGGGTTTTTGTTGAGTGTGATTGAGGTGTGAAGAAGGAGGCAGAGCAGAGCAGCATAAATGCATAGAAGGGGAATGGTGCATTGAAGGGACATGGTGCAGAGAGCATAAAAGGAAAAATAACATAAAGCATAAGGTGTGTGCAGAAGACACTGATGTAGATAGAGCAACGCAGTGTAGTAGAACAGTGATGAGACCGGTAAGCCATTGAAGAAATTTATATCACTGTAAAAAGTCATAATAGCAAAGATTTATATTTCAGGGTGGTAGGGAGGTGCTAGGGAGGACTGTTCTCCTCAGAGTTTCAAGTGGGTGCTTGAACAAAGGGAGTTGGAGCTTCCATATGTTTGCAGCTAGAGAAACTAGGGTGGTAGGGTGGTGCAAGGGAGAACTGTTCTTCTCTGTTATATAGGTTGGTGCTTGTGTGAGTGGAAGTTGGTGCTGGAACACTTAGGGAGTTGGTGCTTCCTTCTGGTCGGTGCTAGAGAAACCAGGGAGTTGGTGCTTCCTTCTAGTTGGTGCTAGAGAATCCAGAGAGTTGGCGCTCTCAGCAAGTAGTAGCTTGCAAAATAGAGTTTGTAGCCTCATTATGAGTTGATTCTCATATGTGTGATAATGTAAAGAATGTATAGATTACTTATCATATAAAGAAGAAGAGGTTTTTGCCCTTTATCGGTTTCCTCAGGAAATATCTGTCTTTGTGTATCTCATTTGTGTGAATGATGTTGAATGGTCTATTTCTTACTTCCCTACATTATTGTGATTGTCATTGAGTGATCTGGAAAGAGTTTAAAATAAGTATGATTGTTTAAACAGGGTTACAACTGATTCACCCCCCCCCCTCTCAGTTGTCCAAAAATTGGTATCAGAGATGGCCCCATTTATCTAAGGGTAGATCCTAGAGCTTAAACATGTCAAGCCATGAAGGAAATTCAACCAATAAGGCCCCTCTGTTCAATGGAACAAACTTCTCCTTTTGGAAAGTTAGAATGATAACCTACATAATGGATTTAGGTGCAGATGTCTAGGATGTGGTAGATACTAGTTATGTAAATCCAGTTGTACTAGCTAATAAGGATGACAGGTTAGAATTTAGCTTCAACGCTAAGGCTATGAATGTTATTTTAAGTGGGCTTGCAGAAGAAGAATTCCTAAAAGTTATGCAACTAGGAACTGCCAAAGAAATGTGGGACAAACTCATTAGCAGTTATGAAGGTAATGAGAAGGTAAAGGACGCCAAGCTTCCTGTAATGACCCTCCTTAAATAAATGTAAAGGATTATTAATTATAATTAAATTGATAATCTGATTGTCCTAAGATGTTAGCTAAACAATAATTATTTCTTATATAATATTAACTAATTAATTATCATTAATTATTTGTTCATAATTGTCAATGGTTAATTAATTATTAATCAACCCTTTAATTATGTGAGTAAATAATTAATGGGCTTAATAATTTAATTTATTAAAACTTACCTATATGAAGGGGATAACAGACATTAAATAAAAGGATAAGAAACATTAAATAAAAGGGAAAAGACATTAAATAAGAGGATAAGGTAATGAATGTAGGGATAAGGAATTTAATGAAAGGAAGAGTCGGTGAAAGGGGATATGAGGGGGAGAGCCTTACGTGGGAAAGGATTCATTCTTTTGGAGGGGGATTTTGGATTTTGGGAGAGGAAGCATTTTGGAGGGGGACGGGAGCACTAGTTTGATGGCTTGTTTTTTTTTCTGGTTCTGTGGGAGAGTTTTTTAGACTGTCAGTATCATTGCAGGGGCACCAGATTTCTCGAGGTTTTGGGCACGGAGGCTAGGATTCCTTTCAGTTTCCTGGAGCTAGGGAGACAAACAGGGTTCTCCTAGCTGGATGAGAGGATAGTCGGTTTCGGCAGTGTTGGGCAGTGTTGGTCAGTGCATCAGGATAGGCAAGACAACATCAAGGTAGTAGGGAAGGGACAGTCATATCGACGGGAATTAGCATTAGAAGCAGGTATTTTGTTGTGAATGGTTGAGTTATTTCCATGCTGTAGATAGATTTTAACTTATGCAGAATATTTATGCTTATGATGTGAATGAATAATTTACTTATGAGATGGAAATTATATGCTAATTGAATTAAGTTTTTGTATTTAATTAAGTTGGGTCTCTACACTTCAAACCTATAGAATATAGTTTGAACAACTGAAGATGAAAGAATATGAAACTATTGAAAAATACTTTCTGAGGGTAGAAGAAATGGTAAATGCAATGAAATCACTTGGTGAAAAAATTGAGGAACCTTTTTAGTTCATAAAATCTTGAGATCTCTCCCAGATAGGTTCAATCTGAAGGTCTCTGCTATAGAAGAACTTAGTGATCTAAAAACCTTAGAGTTTGATCAACTTCTAGGAACATTGACTGCATATGAAATGAGAATAGTTAAAGATAAACCCACCTCTAGAGAAGAATCATTTAAGGCAGACAAGAATGAGGATTCTAAACCCGATGAAATTGAAGAAAAAATTGTGAAGAGACTGAAGAAGGGATCAGGCAAATACAAAGGTAAACTGCCTTTCAAATGTTTCAACTGTGGTAGGATAGGTCATTTTGCAAATAAATGTCCCCACAAAAGAAAGGATAAGACATGTGTTGATGAGGAGAAGCACAAACACATAAATTTCTTTAAAGATAATAACTTTAAGAAGAAAAGTCTTTGCATAAACAATGATGATGATCCTTCAGATGATGAAGACAATGACTTCTCTATTGAAGATAAACTAAATGACTTCATACTTATGGCCAAAGAGGATTATGATTGTTGTGTTTCGTATATGTTTAGTATAATTCACTCATTAATTATCAATCCAGGATTCGTAATGAACAGAGTTACAAGACACCAGTAAGAAAGGTAATTTCTAATGTCATGAGTATAGAATTAAAGTAGATTATGCATGCTGGAAACAAATCAAAATAGAAAACTACAATGCACTTTGGTTGTCTTTCACAGAGAGGATATCCGATCCATTATGGCACATGCAAGTATGAGATGGATTTGGTTTGACAGATCAACTTTGCTATCTGACCCATAAAACTAACTATGCAATCCACACTTCTGAAAGGGAAATCACACATCAATCATCAAGACATAGCATGGGTAGTTTAATAGTCAATATACTGAGTATGTTGTGGTTCACAATGTGTTGTTGTGGACTTCACTAGTTCTCCTTCAAATATTTCTGACCACTGCTACCAACATTCATGTCTAAAAACCAAATTCATAAAAATAGAGTATATGCAAAAATAGAGCAGGTAAAGATCTTTAAACGATTATATAATGGAAATCCTAGTCTAAGATATACTACTATCATCTAAAAGAGTTAAAGCTTCATATCATTTAATGTTTACACTACTGAAAACAAATGCTAATGGTAATCTACGAAGATGTTGACCTTTGTTGGGTGGTGGGCCCTTGCCGCTTCAACAGGTCAGCTACTAAATTCTACAGGAATCTTGTCTTCAACACACACATTACTCACTCACATTTCAAAACATGAAATCAAAACTTTCGTTAACAACTCAACTCATACTTAATCATAGATAATCATAATATGGAGATAAATGACATTCTATTAATATTCACTCAGAATATGTTCTTTACTATCACACGCTTCTTCTCATATGGGTAATATGCTAACTCTCCTACACTTCCACCATCCTTGCCACAACTATTTAATAGTCTTAATCATGAAACACAAAGAGGTGAAGTGATTTGCAAATCAATCAGTTGTTAAATTCAATCATTCGGTTACATATTTAGCTTCATCCTCATGACACGAAGTGCATGAGGATGAGGCAATCAACAAACTATTCTTATCATAGCCTTTCTAAAGAAAATAGACATCCACCAATTGGCTTAGGCGAGATCTGGATCTTAACTTAGTGTATTAGGCTCTTCCATATTAGTACCGGATCATGACAGTGCGCAAAAGGTGGTACCATATCGTGACAGTGTGTGGCCATTGGTACTGGATCGCAACAGATGAGATTTTAGTACCAGATGCGTTTGGTACCGGACTCAGACAGTGGCAGTATTGATGCGCAGGTACCAGATAAATGAGATGGTACAGGAACGTTGGATATCTAGAGGTAAAAGATTTATAAATGGTAAATTGAAGCATTAGTACATGCAATATTTAATTCCTTAACTCTATAAACCACAAAATGCATGAATTAACCATACTTTACCTTATGACCTTATCACTGGCTAATGGTAGCATTCTTGTCATTCACCCAAGCTTAGGAAATCCATAAAGGTATAGATGAAGAGTATAATAGGGTAATGGGGATGTCAATTTCAGGTCTCAACATTCCCCCATGCCAAAATCATTGCATGTCCTCATGCAACTGAAAACAAACCCAAAATTTTCAAAACTTGAGACTATGTTCTTTACTTTGGTGGATCAATTATGTTGATGGTTGAAGCCTCTTCTTTCAGATCCCTTTTGATGAACCTAACATATTGTAGGAGTTGTAACACCTTCTTGAGCTTGTTAGAAGTCTCTTCATGGTCATCTTGAAGTTGTTGGCTAGTTGCTTTCAATTGCTCATTTTCCTTTTTGATATACCTATCCAAGAGTTGGTATTCCTTCACTTCTTGTTTGAGTTCCTGATTTTGTTTTTGCAATTCCCCATTCTTTTTCTTCATTTGTTCTTTATCAAGGTCTTTGTTGAATCCATCATCACTGGTAGGATGCACTCCCTTTCCTCGACTTCATCCCTCATCCCACATAAATTAATAGTGGCTTGATCCTCGGTCAAACTAGGGATGTCATCTTGGATTGATAAATCTTCAGAAGGGGAGGTAAGATCGATTGGATCTTCCTGTGTATGAGGAATGACTATTGTTTTTCCCTTCTTTTCCATGCTCCTCATAGTTCTTTTATAAGGAGGTACCAAATCAGGGATGCTCACAGGCTTTGTTTTCTTCTTTTCTAATTGTGAAATGGTGACAGGGGGTTGTGCCATAGACTATTTACTTTTAGTTTCTGAGCTATTCTTCTCTTTCTTCATCATTTTTGTCCGATGGCCCTCTTTCTCAACTGCCACCATTAAAGTCTCCTCTACTAATTTGATTTTACCTTTTCATTCAGAGCTTTTAAAAGTTTTATTGACTATGGAAGAGGACTGTTCTTTTTCATGTTGGCTCACTACCCTAGATGATGGTGGAGTTGTCTTATCCTTCTTGCCCTCTTTCTTTTGAGGTTCCTTAGTTTTCTTTGTAGCATATTGGGTTTCCTCCATAGGTTTGTTTTCTGTTCAAAGGTGCTGAGTGATAAGGGTTTTCCAACTAATCCTTTGTTTCCTAAGTTCATGTAAAACTAGCATTCTAATGAGACCTTGATGGTAAATGCTAGTCTTCTCTATTTTGCAGATGGATTTAACACCCCTTACCATTTTGTTCAAACTCATGCATAGAAAAAATGGGAAATCAATTTCAGGGCCTCCTTAAAAGTGTAATAGAAGCCTAAGATGATATATGAAGGTCACATCATACCTGCCCTCACAAGTGACAAATCATTGAAGACTAGTAATCATTAGATGATACTCTTCCTTGATGTATTTCCTTGGGATCCCCTTTTTCCAGTCAGGGTGCTGATGATCTTCTTTCAAGAATCATTGGCACATTTCTTTGTTGATTCCTACACTTTTAAGTATTTGTCTCCTCTGTTAGGTAGTCCCCTGACCTCCCTTAAGTTTGATTCATTAATTGTCAGTTGTAGATTGCCTATATGTGAAATCTCTCCATCATAATTCTGAATGAATTCATGAGATATCTTCTCGTGCCAGCCCGTGAACCTTTCCAGAAATGACGTCCATCCCAATCTAGCATATTTTTCTTGACATAATTGGAACTCCTCGGTTTCCCTATAAATTTGGAAGACTGGTTTGTGTCTACTAACCACCATCATTATAAGTTGTGAGAAAAGGATTGGGCTATAGCACAAGGGTTTAGTGAATTGATGAGGTAAGGGTTTGGTACCAGAAAGGAGTAGGCTCAGGACTGGAGAAAGCTCATGACAAGGGGGAATATGGTGATGGTGTTGATAATGTGAATGTTAAGTTTAAGTAAGGTTGTCGTAAGGAAAAATTATGACTAGATGAGGCTTATCTGGTTGGCTTCGCCACCAGATAAGCCATTTCATTTCTACCCGTTACT
>JASDQU011455047.1:31816-42333 GCA_032191745.1 Picea mariana
GTCACCTATTTTGGATTTTATTAAAGAATGCTTTGCACAGTGACGGGGGAGACTCATCTAAAAACCTTTTTACAGGGTGGGATGGTATTGGGTTGGAAGGCATATACTCTTCTTTTGTATGTCTTTTAAAGATTTGTCTGAATGAAAAGTAAACTTTTATGCACATTATTTCTTTAGAGTGATCCAGATGTATAATTTTGTCTGAAGTTGTCCATAAGAGAATGACCTAAAGTTTCCTTAGGGTACTGGTATATCCTCTTCCATAAAATGTTTAGTAGTGTTCCCATGGTAGAGAGTGTTCATATACTCATATGTTACTCTTTAATAAGATAATCCAATGAATACTATTGCAGTCTGGTTAGGGTGAGATAATTACTTATAGGCTAATATATTTTTCCTTTAAATCATGCTGAAATACTGGGTAAATGCAACTTCTAGTATTTGAAGTGAATTATGGTTCTTTGAGAAATCATAGGTAAAGATTGTGTCCCTCTTTTTATTTTGTTTTTAAGCAACAGAACCAAAAGAAATTAAAATACTTCTTAGCAACCAAACCAAAAGAAATTAAAATAATTCTTGGCAACAGAACCAAAAGAATTTAAAATACTTCTTAGCAACAGAACCAAAAGAAATTAAAATACTTCCCTTTAGTTGTCAACAGAACCAAAAGAAATTATTTCTTCACAAGGGATGCCATTTGATACTGCATTCGGCTTCTTGGTTCCATCTTAAGTGGTTGTTTTCATGGCTTCGTACTTCATATTAATTGACATAACATTTTGAAGTATGTGTAGTATGCTTTGTCAATTAAGTAATGTGTCTTGATAGTACTGTAGAAGGACAGACTTCTGGTACCGAACTGCTAGTACCAAACTACTGGTACCAGACCAGAACAAGATTTCTGGTACCAAAGTAGAACAAAATACTGTTGATGCCTACAAATTGATGTTTAGCAAGTCCATGAAGGATCAAATAAATTACAGAATTTTATTTACAGAAAAAGAAAAGAAATTGCGAAAGTAAAACAAAAGGGGGTAAGAATCTCTTGTTACCTTCAGCTTATTAACAAAATTCGATCCACACCTATGTACAAAAATTTAAAATAAACCAATCAATCAATGTAGATCAATAGGAGGGTCTCCTTCCTTACTGATCATCTACATATCTGAGTTCTGTAGTATACAAGTCAAGAATTCTTCTCTTGACAGAGGTTTGTTGTAAACTCATAACCGGTGACCATTCACAAGTAATGGTGTTTGTTGTTCATCAATTGTCTTTATCCTGATTGAACCATTATTGTAGATAGTGTCAATTTCATAAGGTCCCATCCAATGGGTGGTTAACTTACCTTTGAAGTTCTTGAATCTATTGTCATACAATAGGGCCCAATCTCCTTGTTGAAAATTTTTCTTCTTGAGATACTTGTCATGCCATTTTGTTCTCTATTCTTGAATGAGGGTAGTTCTTTGAAGTGCTTCCTACCTAGTTTCATCCAATTCATTAAGCTGCAAGAGTCTTTGTTGTTGGGATTCATCCAAGTTCATGCCAACATGTACTGCAGTCTTGAAGGTTTTGATCTAGAATTCTATGGGAAGAAGCACCTGCTTCCCATATACTAACTCATAGGGTGTATATCATGTTGTATTCCTCCATGTGATTCTATAAGCCCATTAGGCTTCTAATAATCTGTCAGCCCAATCCTTATGGCACGGCTGTACTGTTTTGGTAAGAATGGACTCAATAACTTTGTTGGTAGATTCTACTTGTCCATTTGCCTGTGGATGATAGGGTATAGATTTCCTGTGTTTAATTTGGTACTATTCTATAAAAGATTTGACTAGATGAGAGGTAAATTGAGTTCCCTAATCAGTCACAATTTCTCGCAGTACACCAAATCTTGTAAAGATATCATTAAAAAGGAAATCTACCACTGATTGTTCACTTGCAGCTGGTAAAGCTTTTGCTTCAACCCATTTATTCACATAGTTAGTGCATACAAGTATATACTTTTTCTTTTTAGATGCAGGGTTAATGGGCCCTACAAAATTTGATGCCCATTTCTCAAATGGTTTAATAACTACTTGGTATTGAAGTGGCATTTGGTCTCGTGTATTAGGCTTACCCATTCATTAGCATTCATCAAAATTGGATACATAGGTTTTAGATATATGAAAATATGGGGCTAGTAGTAACTAGATTGCAGAACTTTGTAAGAGGTCCTCTTGTCTACGAAGTGTCCTCCACAAGGACCATCATGGCAGGCTTGCAAAATATCATGAATTTCATCTTCCTTTACACATCTCCTGATCACCAAATCTGGTCCTATTTTGTAGGGGCAATCATCGTTCCACATGTAATTCTCACTTAGTTGAATTACTTTCTGTTTTTCTCTAGGAGACAATTTCTGAGGCATCTTCCCTATCACGAGATAATTAGCAACATCTGCATACCACAGAGTGAATGTAGAAATAGAAAATAAATTTCCATCAGGAAATTTATCTTCTATTGGTGCATTATCCCCCATATGAATCATTCTAGATAAGAAATCAACCACACGATTATCTTTACTAGGTCTATCAATAATGTTGATATTAAACTCTTGTAATAATAAGAGCCATCGTGTAACTCTAGGATTTGTTTATAGGCTTGTTCATTAAACATTTGATGGCTGAATGATCAGTGTGTACAAAAGCTTGATATCATATAATATAGTGTGTAAATTTATTGATAGCATGGAATACAACTAGCAATTCTTTTTCTGTGACCGTATAATTAACTTCAGTTGGAGACAGATTCTTACTGAAGAAGTAAATAACATAGGGCATTTGATTTTCTCTTTGTCCAGGGACTACCCCAAGGGCTCTGTCTGAGGCATCGATACAGATATGAAAAGGAAGGGACCAATTTGGTCCTCTTAACACAGGGGTAGTTGATAATTTCTATTTTAGAATTTCGAAAGATATTTGGCATTCATCATCCCACTTAAATTCGGCTTCTTTAGATAATAATTCGAATAAATGGGTAGCTAGGCCTGTAAAATTTAGAATGAATCTTCTATAGTAGCCAGCATGTCTTAAAAAGATACGAACTTCCTTTTGTGAGGAAGGTATTCTGATTTGTGTGATGATATAAATCTTTTTCGGATCAACTCTCATTCCCGAGCCAGAAATGTGATGTCCCAAAACAATACCTTCAATGAGCATCATTTTTTATTTTTTATTACTTAAGGAAAGGTTTTCTTCCTTACACCTAATCAAGACTTTTTTAGACTGGTCAATGCTTCCTAGAAGTCTTGTCCATGGACCATGAAGTCATCCATGTAGACTTCCACACAATCATTTGTCAAGTCAGAGATAATAGCTAGGACAACTCTTTGAAAAGTGGTTGGGGCATTGGAAATTCTGAAAGGGAGCACCCTATAAGAATATGTGCCCCAAGGGCAGGTTAAAGTGGTCTTTTCCTGATCTTTAGGTGCTATTTGCATCTGGTTGTAACCACTAAACCCATCCAAGAATGAAAAATACTTCTTTTTGGACAGGGTATCCAACACCTAATTGATAAATGGTAAGGGAAAATAATCCCTATGGGTGGCTTTGTTTAACTCCCAGAAGTCTACACATATCCTCCACTTACCATTTTTCTTGAGAACTATAACAGGTGGAGATACCCATTAACTATTTGAAATAGGGTATATGAGATTGGCTCGAAGGAGTTTTTGCAATTCCTCTTTTACAATACCTTTAAGGACTGGATTCATCCTTCACTGAGGCTGTCTAACTAGTCTGATTTGGTCATTAGTGTATATATGATTTGTGCATGTGTCAGGGTGAATGCCTTTCATTTCTGCATAATCCCATGCAAAGGCATCAAATTGTCTTTGGAGCATTTCAATCACTTGTGTCTTTTGTTATGGTTCCAAACTAGAGTTGATATAAAAAGGTTTTCATGGGTTAATCTCAATATGTTCAGTAGTTTCTTCCTTATCTGAGTAAGTTGGTGATAAAGTATATAATTGAGTGATATCAGGGTGCCAAGTTTGTTGAAATTCAGATCTAAAAATATGTGACAATTCTGCAAAAGAACTTGGGTATTCAATGCAATTTGTGTTAGCCAAAAATAAGCTTAAGACTTGTTCATCTGGTTGTTCTTGTATTCCTCTTACTTGTTCAAGTGTTAACAGAGGTCTGATGCAATATTCCTCCCCATAAGGGTTTTCTAACCAAATAGGTATTTCCTGTGTCGGTTGGGCAGGAGGGAAGAGGACCAGTTTTTGTCTATGTGTGCCATTAGATATAGTCATCTCACAAGACTGACAGTTGATAAAGGCATCTACTGTGGCCAGCCAAGGGTGGCCAATAACCACAAGGTGTCTTGGTTTGGAGGATGATTTAGAATAGATGACTAAAAAGTCTACTGGATATTCCCAAGAAGCTAGAGTGACTGTGACATCATCTAGACTTCCTACGGGGCTAATGACTGACTTATCTGCTAAATCGATCATGGTTTGGGTTGGTCTTAACTAGTTGATTTGGAGATTTTGCATAGTATCAAAAGTAATTACATTAATAGTTGTGCCCAAATCAATGAGTGTGTTTGGTAGAGAAATGCCATTAATTTCAACAATGACTACTACGTTTCCAGGGTCATTATATTTATATGGCATTTCAGAAATAAATTCAGATAATTGTCCCACTACCTGAACAAGGGGAGGTTCCTTCCTCTTTCTTCTTGGTTTCTTAATGCAAAGATCCCTTATAATTTTGGTGTATATAGGGATATCCTTAATGGCTTGTAATAGAGGTATTTTTATGCACACGTTTCGTAATTCATATTCTATATCTCTGTGCAAGGGTGGTTCAGGTTTCTTCACTAATAGTCTTTTGGGGTAAGGTGGGAGATTAATTTATTGGGGTACTCGTACATACTGAGAAGTGATTGGAATAGGAGGAGAGACCACTTCTTCTGCAGGGGTGGTTTGAGTGTTTTCTTCCTCAGAATGATGATCATTTTCTTCCTGAATTATTACTGTAGGATCTAATTGGTTTACAACTTTCCCCGATCATAGTTGAATTTCATAGGTGGGGAAGGTTTGAACTTCTATTTTCTGCACAGGGTGGGTGGGTCGATTATTGGGGTTAGGGATTGTCTGGGCAGGGATTGTTGTTGGTCTTGGAGGATTGTGTGCAGCTTGGTTTTGTGGTTGTTGATTGGAATTTAAAGATACTTGATGTCGCTGATTACGATTCAAGGGGGATGTAAATTTTTGTTGTACAGAAGGTGGGAGTAAGGCTTGCATCTGTGGTGGGTTGAATCCAAGTAGTAATTGGGAAATTTCTGTAGGGTACTGTGGATATGTAGGGTAAGAGGGATTTCCATACATAGGTCCCCTCCAACCTTGTTTCCAAGGTTGAGTATGTTGAGGTGTCCATTGTGGATAGGTCACTGGGGAAGGACCCCATTGTTGTTGTTGATATTGTGTATTAGGATCATAAAATGTATTGGGATTTTGGGCTCTCCAAGGTCTTCTAGAAGGGTATGGTTGTTCTTATGAGACTCCTCCTCCCTTATACATGGCTTGTAGCTCGAGCAAGGTTGGAAACTTAGATGTGGGGTGTTCTAGTGTACACAAACCACATATTTCTATGACATTTAATGGGCATTCTTTCTCGCTATTGTGCTTCTTTCGGCATCTATGACAAAATATTGCTAAATCAACTTCTTCTTCTTGTTTCTTTTTTAGTTTCAGAGTATCTAACTGGTTACTTTTTGTGCTTAGGTTGTCTGTTTCAAAGTTCTCCAATAAGTTTCTTAACTTAGTTCTGGTAACAGTCCCTGAGCTTTGTTTTGTATTTCTGCTAAAAGGATCTCCTGGTCCTTTTCTTGTTTTAGCTTGTCCTCTTGAGTATATCCTACAGTAATTTACAATTTCTGAAAAAGGATTTTGGTGTACATCTCTTGAACTCAACAAGTTTAAAACTTCTATGCAATCATCTCTGAGACCTTTCAAAAATACAATTCTTACTACAACTGGGTCTGTGGTGAATAGTTTTGACTTTTGATAGTTGTATAAGAACCTTTCTAAGTAGTCTTCAAGGCTTTCATCCTCTGTTTGTGGCATTTTAAAAATATCATTTTTTACATTATCCTTACAACAGTCTTGGTATTTTCGTAAAAATGTGTCTTTCATTTGATCCCAAGAAAGGATTGTATTTTCTCCTAAGCTCATGAACCATCTTAAGGCTGAATCTTTCGGCAAGATCGGCCGCCATTCAGTGGTTAGGATAAACAGGGTTTGGTTTATATCAGGCCAAACAACATACTTGAAGGGACCGGAGACAGCAAAGACAGGAGCAGAAAAAGGATTAATTTTTTGGGCATTTTCTAAGTAGTTATAGCTTCTACATAATATGTCAAACTCGAATAAAAATAAATCTGGATCTCCAATTGACATACCTATGAAAGTGGGTAATGATGATAGTGGGATATTCTTCATGCTGACGTTTCTAGAAATATCCAAGATTGGACACCCAAAAGTCTTGGTCTCTGTGGTTTCATTTCCTTTTTCTTCTGCCATTCTACTGATGAATGGTTCAGAAACTAGATTTTATGTGTCTCCTAAATGTTCAGCAGACTCACGTTCTGACTGTTCCAACACTGATTCTTCTGTTTTAAGTTCTCCTTCTGGAGCCTCATTCACTCTCCTTGAATTTTTTGTTGGTGGAATTTTTCCTGCACTAGTGTTAGTTGGATTAGTGGGGGGGGTTGTTTTTGAATCTTTGGAGATTACAAATATACCCTTGTTATCTTACATATCTATGCATAAAATGGAAATTTGATTCTTTAACTGAATTGAAATCCTAATTCTATCTAGAAGGTAAGAAGGCAACCTGGCTTCAAAGAACCCCACTCTAGTGGTTACGTGGCTCTTCACTCACATATTAAATGTTTTATCCTCCTCTCTCAAGTAGCCTTAAAAAAAATAAATTATACAAATAATCTAGGCTAAAAATCACTTCCTACTGTTTGCAACTCCCCGGTAACGGCAACAAAATGTTGTGTTGCTTATATTTTTAGTATAATGCACTCATTAATTATCAATATGGGATTCGTAATCAACAGATTTACAAGACACCAGTAAGAAATTTAATTTCTAATGTCACGAGTATAGAATTAAACTAGATAATGCATGCTGGAAACAAATCAAAATAGCAAACTGCAATGCACGTTGGTTGTCTTTCACATAGAGGCTATCCACTCCATTATGGCACATGCAAGTATGATATGGAGTTGTTTTGATATATCAACTCTTCTATCTGACCCAGAAAACTAACTACGCAATCCACACTTTTGAAATGGAAATCACACATCAATCATCAAGACATAGCATGGGTAGTTCAATAGTCAATATACTGAGTATGTTGTGGTTCACAATGTGTTTTTGTGGACTTCACTAGTTCTCCTTCAAATATGTCTGACCACTGCTACCAACATTCATGTATAAAAAATGAATTCATAAAAATAGAGCATATGCAAAAACAGAGTAGGTAAAGATCTTTAAACGATTATATAATGGAAATCCTAGTCTAAGCTATACTGCTATCATCTAACAGAGTTAAAGATTCAACTAATTTAATATTTACACTACTGAAAACAAATGCTAATGCTAATCTACGAAGATACTGACCTTTGTTGGGCGGTGGTGCCTTTCCGCTTCAACAGGTCAGCTACTGAAGTCTGTAGGAGGCTTGTCTTCAACACACACATTAATCTCACTCACATTTCAAAACATGAAATCAAAACTTTCATTAACAACTCAATTCATACTTAATCATAGATAATCAAAATATGGAGATAAATGATGTTCTATTAATCTTCACTCAGAATATGTTATGTACTATCACATGTTGCTTCTCATATGGGTAATATGATAACTCTCCTACACTTCCACCATCCTTGCCATGGATATTGAGTATTCTTAATCGTGAAACACAAGGAGGTGAAGTGATTTGCAAATCAATTAGTTGTTAAATTCAATCATTCGGTTACATCTTTATTTTCATCCTCATGACACGAAGTGCATGAGGATGAGGCAATCAACAAACTATTCTTATCATAGCCTTGCTAAAGCAAATAGACATCCACCAATTGGCTTAGGTGAGATCTGGATCTTAACTTACTATATTAGGCTCTTCCATATTGGTACCAGATTGTAACAGGTAGATGGTACCAGATCATGACAGTGCACAAAAGGTGGTACTGGATCATGACAATGTGTGGCCATTGGTACCAGATCGCAACAGATGAGATTTTAGTACTGGATGTGTTTGGTACTGGATTCAGACAGTGGCAGTCTTGGTGCGCAGGTACCGGATATCTGAGCTGGTATAGGAATGCTAGATATCTAGAGGTCAAATATTTATACATGGTAAACTGAACCATTAGTACATGAAATATCTTATTCCTTAACTCTATAAACCACAAAATGCATGAATTAACCATACTTTACCTTATGACGTTATCACTGGCTAATGGTAGTATTCTTGTCATTCACCCAAGCTTAGGTAAGCCAAAAAGGTATAGATGAAGAGTATAATAAGGTAATGGGGATGTCAATTTTGAATCTCAACAATGATAATAAAAGAACAGGAAGTGACGCTAATGAAGAAGAAGTTGTGGTTGACATGGAAGGAGAACTAATCAGTGCACTGGAAGAGATTGACAGACTAAGAATTAAGAACAGAAAGAAAAGACAATTGTTGATACAGTTTGAGAAAGATATTAAAGAACCTAATGGAGACCTTGTCCTACTGAAAGTGGAATTAGAAGAGGAAAATAAAATCAAAGACATTCTGAAACGACAGTGATCAGAAAAGAAGGCAATATGTGAAACCTTCGAACAAGAAGTAGTGAAAACTAGGAAAGATATGGAGAAGTTTCAAGCCTTGTATAATCAGAATCTATCAAGTATCAAAGCCTCAGAAGGATTAGCCACCATTATGAATCAACAAAGGAATCCAAAGCTGAAAATTGGTTTGGGTTATGAAGAGGGATCAAGTAGTGGTAAGCCAAGAAACAAAGAACCCATCAAGTTTGTCAAATCTACAACCAATGACAACAACAAACCTATAGAAACAAAGGAAGACAACCAGCTGCCTAGGATGAGTAAAGAAAAAGGTGCCAGGATTGAATCTGGAGAACAAAGAAATAGTGCGCTTCCTGCTGAAAGATGTCATCAGCATGGAAGAAATCAATTTTCTCAAAAAAGACAACCATTTTCCAAGTACAAAGAATTTTTCTATGGCTACTATTTCTACTATTTTAACTTTGGTCACAAAGCTGTAAATTGTTCCTTAAGACTTAGACATGAGCAATTAAGATTTCAAAGGAATAAATACTTGCCAGAACAAAGAATGATACATCCAAGTAACAAACCTTCACAGATTGCAAATTGCCAAATTATGTTTAGAGACATGAAACTAAGGAGGTCAAGAAATAATCAACAGTCAATAAGTAGATAACACTGCAACAATAATTTTGACGTATTGAACAATGAGATTGAATGCTACATCTTTCATAACTATGGACATAAATCTGTTGACTATCGGTTAAGGAACTATGAACCAGATATTTTTTCCCCTACTGAAAATGACAAGGTGTGGAAGAAGAAAGAAAGTGACAAGTGTGGATTAGTGTTGTCAACTCAAAGAAAAATGAACCCTTGGTATATAGACAGTGGATGCTCCAAACATATGACATGAGACAAAGGTAAGTTTCTATCTCTACGTGAAAGCAAATCAGGAAATGTAACCTTTGGAAATGATGTTCTAGGTAAAATAAACGGTAAAGGGATGATGATTTTAAGTAATGGAAAAGGAAAATCCCAAGATGTTCTACTTGTATATGGGCTGAAACATAATCTTCTTAGTGTAATTCAAATGTATGATAGAGGATGTGAAGTGGTGTTCACGTCCAAGGACTTCAAGATAAAGTCTGTAAACTCAAGACAAGTGGTGGCCAAAGGCATAAGGACAAAAAATAATGTATATGTGCTGAAAGAAAATAGAGAAGAGTGTCATCTAAGAAAACATGATGAAAGTTGGTTATGGCATAGGAGACTTGGACATCTAAAATTGGCCACTTAATCAAAATCAAAAATCATGAGGCAGTAAAAGTTCTTCTGAGAATATAAAAGCCCCAAGATTCAATGTGTAAAGCCTACCAAGTAGGAAAGCTAACCAGGACACAGTTTAAATCCAAGAGATTTACTTCAATAGAGAAACCACTCTAACTAGTTCATATGGATTTATGTGGACCATCAAGATAGGAAGGCGTAGGGAAAGAAAACTACTTCATGTTGATTATTGATGATTACTCCAGACTTACTTGGGTTTCCTTTCTCAAGGAAAAAGCTAAAGCTTTTGAGAAGTTTAAAATATTTAAGGCTTTAACTGAGACTCAAACATGCAAGAGGTTAAAGGCAGTAAGATCAGACCGAGGAGGAGAGTTTATGTCAAGTG
>JASDQU011455048.1:19687-30732 GCA_032191745.1 Picea mariana
GGAGATAATGCCAATAGAGGAAACAAAGCTCGATGGGGGTCCTTTACCGATGACTCAATCTCCATTAGAAAACTAAAGGGTGGATGAGAGGGATCATTGGTTTCGAATGAGGTAGATATTGATGGGGGTATCCTCATAAGTCATCATTGAGTCCATCCCCACTAAAAAGTTAAAAAGCAGTTGGTGGAGTGGGGGAAAAAGAGGGGGACAACCATTTTCCAATGAGGTAGAGCTCAACAAGGGTATCCTCACAAGGCTTCAACGGCTCTGTCGCCACCAAAAAAGTAAAGAGTAGTTGGTAGAGGGAGGAATGATCATTTTCTAGCAAGCAAAGCTTGACAAAAACACATTTCTTGGTGTTGGCAAGGACACAATGATTGAAACTAATTTTTTTAATTTGTATTTCAAAGTGAGTATATATTTTGATATTGTTTCAATGTTTTCTTTTATTAAATGTTGTTTTGGTTTAATGTTTTAATTATTGCATTATCAATACAATCTTTTTTTTTTGCAAGGAACACCTTGCACAAAAACCTTTGGTCACTTCCTCGCATTTCGTAGATGGCACCTAGTGTAAAATCGCCAACACTATTGTGATGCCTAACGTGGTAGAGACATCAAGTGAGGCATGCAAACAGAGGCAACCAACCCAATGAATCAACCCTCAGTTCTTCGCATGAATCTTAAAGCACTCAACCACTTGAATGAGCTAGCCCATCGGGCGAGTTACTTATATTAATATTATTTGATAAACATATTTTATTTAAAATGAAAATTATGTTCTCTACATTGTTTTAACAAAAGTCTAAAAAACATCAAATTTTAATTTATGTGTATAGCTAATGATTAAATTATGTTTTCATATCATACAAATTTTTAGATATTTATTTTGTTCAATATTTGAAAAATACACATAAATCTTAAAGTAAAAAACTAGAGCTCATTGCAAATTTATTAAATTCCTTAAAGTGGAAAAAGAATAAAATTCACTTTTTAAAAGATTTTAAAATTTTATTTTCAAAACATTTACGAAATTGAAGCTTTACTAGAGTTAGACCAATTCCAAGGTTGCAAGGGTTTGTCGAAAGAGAGTGTCAAGGCAAATAAGTGTTGAAAGGTAATGAGGAGCCATGGTGCTGGCGTTTCCTTGGTAGTCGGCAAGGATGTGTCGTTGGAGAATATTTTAGATCTATCTTAAACCTCTATGGTGGGAAAGTTCTCTGGTCGATGTGTCTCAATGGATCTTTTGTCAACTTGGGTTTCTTAGATTTGGATGCCAATCATTGGTTACAATCTTGTTTTCCATGGGTTAGCTAGGGGTTGGTGTGATTTTATCTTTAAATCTAGAGAGGATGCCCTTCAGATTCTCAAGGGTACCCAATTCCTTAACAGTTCTACCCTCTCCCTCAAGCCCTTGCACCCACTTTTTGATGCCTCCTCTAGAATTTTGGAGAAATCTCTGGTCTGGATAAAGCTTCTAGGGTTAGCGATGGAGTTTTGGTCAGAGAAAGTTATTTGGGCAATGGGGAACCTGCTAGGGGTCTCCATCCTGGTTGATGAAAGTTTTGCTTACACTCGAAATGATCGGTTGCTTGAGTCATGGTCGATCTAAACCTATCTAAGGGCCTTTTTGAATCAATTGACCTAGTCGTGGGACAAAGTAATTATACGCATCTCTTATACTATGCTCATGTCCCCTTCCACTATGTGTGAGGCCATGCCTATGGCCATATTTTGGTGGATTGCCCTAAATATTTTGCTTAGAAAGTATGGAGGAAGGTGCGAAAGGAAGGTTCTTATGTGGCAGAAATCTCCTAGGGGCGAGTTGATGGATTTCTCCCTTCGGATGGTGTTGGCAGTGTTGATATTATGGTAGTTGTGGGAGGTATTAATAATATGTATGCTTTCTCTAATAAATCCCCCCACCCCCAAGACTAGAATATTTCAGGAGACAGGAGAAACCCTAAAACGTTGGATAATAACTATAGGAGACAAGTCGACACAAGAGAATATTTAATATTGAGTTATTAGCCTCCAGAAAGAGAAGTCGGCCCAATCAAGTAAAAAAGAATAGTATAAATAGAGAGCACTAGAGCTCATTTGTTATACTCACTCTCACAACTACATAAGACCAGTGGTGCGCAAGTTTGGAGAGGAACTGCAGTTGCAGCTGCTGCAACTGGCATTTTGATTTTGGCTTGGACTTTCTCTTGGTTATGGTTTGGAATTTCTACTCGGTCTTTGGTTATTCTTGCTTGGTGCGCTAGCCTTGGAGAAAGGTGCGCTACCTTGGTTGGCTATTAGATTACTTCCATAATTATTTTGTCTGTCAAGGTTAAGGTGTCAGGGGTGGCCTTTGTACCTATGGTTGGGTGACAATATTTCTATATTGTCTATGGTGAAATGATCACACCTATTTTTCTAACAAGTTATGGGCCCACACTATCTTTGGACGGTCTAACCGCTGGAAGATAGATTGGGAGTATTTTCTTAGTTAAGGTTGCAGTTGCAGTCAAATTTTTGTTATAGAAACGAAACCCTAACCCTCTTGTTAAGGCACCTTAAGTGAAGAGCTTGACCTATTTCATGGATAGCCTAGTGCACCCTAGCCTAGCGCACCTCCTGGTACTCTCAGCAAGCCAAGATGTCAAGTTTGAGTTTTTGGTTAAAGTCAAAGGTTGACCAAGTCAAAGCAGTCATGGCCTACTCTATGAAGTCAAAAAATAAGTTAGAAGGGGCTTCTAACTTCAGAGCAATGAAGAAAAGGATTGACCTCATCCTTGCCAAGAATAAAGTGTTGGATATCGTGAAACGAATTATCATGGTACCACAATTTGAAGCAGGAAAAGAGAAGGAACCTCAGAATGTTGCAGTTATGGAGAAGTTCAAGGACAACGACATCAACATTATGAGTATCATAGTGGACTTCGTAAACGACCACTTGATACCCCACATCTCTCATCTTGACTCATCTAAGAAGATGTATGATGCCCTAATTAACCTCTTCTCAGTCAAAAACATTGGACAAGTAATGAGTCTGAAGAATGAGCTTCGTGAAATGAAAATGAATGATGATGACAACATAACATCATACTTTGTAATAATCTCTCAGCGAAGAGATCAACTACAAGTTATTGAAGAAATCATTTCATAAAATGAACTAGTAAATATAATACTCAATGGCCTTCCCAAGACATGGGAAGCATTTGCCACAAGCGTGAACACAAGAAAGGATTATCCCACATTTGAAGAACTTTGGACTTACTGTGCACAAGAAGAATCAAGGATTAATGCAAAAGAAAAATCCCAAAAGAAATATGATGATCAAGCCTTCACAAAAAATTCAAGAATTTCAGGAATAAGAGGAAGTTTGGTTTAAGGACGAGAGAAAATCGAGAAAAGGATATGTCAAAAATACAATGCTTCAACTGTTGAAAATATGGTCACTACAGGAACCACTGTCCTGAGTTAAAGAAAAGGAAGGAAACAGATGTAGCAACAGTTGCCGAAGAAAGGGAACCCTCGAAGAAAGCCAAGCAGTATAAAACAAACTTCTTCTTTTAGTCAAGTGAAACAATACTTATGGAAGAATAATAAGATAAGGATTGTTATTACGATGACTACAAGACGATGAAGTATGTTGACAAATTCCTGAGGAATCTATTATATAAGTAACAACTGCGAGATAGGCCGAAATCAAAATCAAACTTGAAGAGACCCAGAAGGAGTCAAATCAGAAATAAATCAGTAATCAAGAGGAAGTTAGAATAAGACTTGTGACACTTTGTAGAAGGCAATAAGGATGCAGACTGAAGCATGGAATCTCTTAGATGGAGGGAGTTGATTATAGAATTCCAAAAGAAGAGCATGTATCTGTGCATGAAGCCAAGATTAGGAGGGAGCTAATCCTAAATGATATGATCCATTGAAGAATCCGTGAAGATTATAAAGTATCTATCCATGTTCCCAATTGAAAGTAGCAGCCATGATAAGAAACACGTGTTCAGTTTGACTCTAGAAGAAGTTTTCTTCGAAAAGAAGCCTTAAGTATCCTAGCTTGTCCATCTACATCCATGTTCCTATGATATAAGGAAGAAGTTGGAATCTTCAAGAAGAAAGGGCATGGAATCTAAGAAGACTCCATGGACCCAAAAGCTAAGGAGGAACATGAGGAAGAACATGAAGATTCCAAGAAAGAAAGAAAAGCCAAGACAACCAGTTATTATACTGAGAATCATAACACTACCAGCTTAGTTTCAACCCACTAGAAGAAATAAAGTAGAAGAAATGGAAGTTGTGATGAAGAACAATGCATGTAAGAAAATGTGAAAAAGACTTATGAATGGAAAGCACTGTGAGATTCAGAACTAGAGGTTCTTCCAGAAGGAAGGTGAAGAATATGATGACAACTTGTTCCAGTAAACCAGATATACCTCTTGCAATATCCATGGATTGAAATTTACATGTAAAGATTGTTCTTCCCAATAAAGCAAATTGAGAAAGAAGTTTATGTAGACCAATCTCAAGGTTTCGAGGTATACCAGAAAGAGACCCATATATGCAAATGGAAGAAGACCTTGTATGGATTCAAGCAACTTGATGCAAAGTATCTCATATACAACAAAAGCATGGTGAGAACTTCCTATGACATAAGAAGTGCTACTTGGATATGTTTCAATGTGACCTTTTCCATGATGTCATGGGCTAGTAGGAAACAAAACTCTGTTGCACTCAACACTACAGAAGCAAAGTATATTACACCTTGTGATGCTTGTACAAAAGCAATGTGGCTTCATAAGCTGGTTTCTAGACCGTCTGATCAGGTAATAAATTCGACCATGATATATTGTAATAATCAGAGCCATGTGAAGCTTTCAGAGAAAACGACGTTCCATGACAGGCCGAAGTACATTGAGATCAAGAATTATATTCTCCATGATAATTCCAAAAGAGAGAAGTAGTTATTTGGTATATCTCCATAGATGAGCAGATAGCAGATATTTTGGTAAGGCCTTTGTCCAAGATAAAAGGTTGTGTACTTAAGAGACAAGCTGGGGCTCGTGGAGACGACTTCCTTATAAGTGGTTACTCCTAGGTTGGGAGGGAGCACTGATATTTTATTGATTTATGGACAGTCATTTTCCAGTTCGAAAAATGGTCCAGGATGGGCAATTCCTTTTTAGTTCGGAAAGTGGTTCGAGGTTTCTGACGGACAGGCATTTTCTAGTTTGGAAAATGGTTTAGATCAGACAATCATTTTCTTTATGAAAATGGTCTGATAGATTGTTGATGTACCATAGACAGTGATTCCCCTTGTGACCAGCGTGGGGGAATGGTCTAGGACAATCATTCTTCTTGGCAGTCACTTTGAGTAGTGGTCAAGTAGAATGGTCTGCCTCGTCAGGCAGTCATTCTTTCAAAGTTCACAATTGTGAGCAGTTTCGAAGAATGGTCTGTTTTGGAGGTTGGTGGAGGACAATCATTTCCATAGGAAATGGTCCGGACAGTCATTCCCTAGGGAAAACTCATTATCTCCAGGTTGCATTGTGATTAGTGTCGGAGGAATGGCCCAGTTAGGTGAATGGTCCAGGTTCAACAATCAAGAACATGCATTCCCTAGGGCATACTCATTCTCTCTAGGTTTCACTATGATTAGTGCCAGAGGAATGGCTCAGTTAGGTGAATGGTCCAGGCCCATAAATCAGGGACAATTATTCTTCTATGCTTGGGAAGAATAGCCCAGATAGCCCATGGCTGATGTTTTACTTTATGAGGGAAAATGCTCTTCCAAATCTCACAGATGTGAGTGGAAGAATGGCCCACATGACTCGGTTTGTATCATCATATTTTTATGCATGTTGATATCAGATGATATGATTTTTGTGGAGACTGTATATCTCTAGACAATAGTTGCATGCCACTGTGGTGGATGTGTTCCACTCGTTGTGACTATGTGTCACTAGTTAGTAGCCATGTGCTACTTGGTGTGATTGTGTACCATTGGATAGTAGTTGTGTACTACTATGGATAGACACAATTGTGTTCTATTGAATGGAATTGTTCTGATTGCCATGAAGACTATCACTAGTGTTGGAGATGAGTACCAGCTAGATGGATAGTCAGTATGTTGATGGACAAACATTCTCCCTGTGGAAAATGGGCCAAGACAATCATTCTTCTAGGGCATATGTCTGGATTAGAAGAATAGTCCTTGTAGCCCATGGTGTGGCTTCCATCATCTGTTGGAACAATTATTCTTCTAGGACATATGTCCGGATTAGAAGAATGGGTCTTGTATCACTCTGTGGAGTGAGTGACTTATTTAGCATCATGCTCGATTGCCTAAATGGAGTATGGCTTCGAGAGATGATGTAGTTGATGCTATCAAATGACACTGATAGTGATGATGGTTCTCATGATTTGATCATGAGATAGCCTGTGTGGTTATGATGATGCTACCGGTTGAATGGTTTGTTTCTGCTCAAGACCATTGGCTTTAATACCTCCCTAGCTAGGAGGGAGTGTTGATATTATGGTAGCAATGGGAGGTATTAACCTCCACGTGTAGCCTTTGACAAGACTAGAAATATCTGGGAAGCAAGAGAAACCCTAAAACGTTGGATAATAACTCCAGGAGACAAGCCGGCTCAAGAGAATATTTAATATTGAGTTATTAGCCTCCAGAAAGAAAAGTCGGCCCAGTCAAGTAAGATAAAATAGTATAAATAGAGAGCGTTAGAGCTCATTTGTTATACTCACTCTCACGACTGCAAAAGACCAGTGATGCGCAAGTTTGGAGAGGAACTGCAGCTACAGCTGTAGCTGCTGCAACTGACATTTTGGTTTTGGCTTGGAATTTCTCTTGGTTATGGTTTGGACTTTCTGCTCGGTCTTTGGTTATTCTTGCTTGGTATGCTAGCCTTGGAGAAAGGTGCGCTACATTGGTTGGCTATTGGATTGCTTCCAAAATTATTATGTCTATCAAGTTTAAGGTGCTTGGGGGTGGCCTTTGTGCCTATAGTTGGGTGACAATATTGCTATATTGTCTATGGTGAAATGAGCACACCTATTTTTCTAATAGGAAGAGCACTAGAGGATTCAGATAAGGGAATTGAAAACATCACATAGGAATTTATGGTTAGGGACCTCTCTATCCCATTGATTGAAGGTTTGAGGGGGGTCTTTCATCGAGAGGTCTAAATCTTCAGGACATTTCTCATGGTACCTTCTCGTTGTCCTTTGAGTAGATTATGTCTCAATGTGCATGGTCGATAACTCATCTTTCTTTGGGTAAGTCCTCTCCTCCATCTCTTCAGGAGCCTATTCATGCCTTTGGATTTTGTGGTTGGGGGCTTACAATCCTTGGATTGCCAAACTATAGTTAGGGTTCCTTCTCCTTGTAAAAATCTCCCTTCCTATTCTTCTTCTGGTGGCCCTCTTTTCTAAAAAAGTTTGAAATAATTCTTCGAGCCTTATTGTTCTCGATCGCCCCTATTAACTCAGGTGAACTCCTCAACCGCTTTGACAAGTTATTCCAAAGGGGATGGACCCTATAACATAATATCTAGACGAGGAGGTATTCAAGTGCCAATTTATGGCCCCTGAGGAGGTATGGGCCTCGAGTCTTCGAAGGACTCATGTGTACTAATGGTGGGTAGGAAGTCTATGTTGAGGTTGGCCCAATAGTGGGCAATGGAAGAAATCAATCAAGGTCTTCATAAATCTATACAAAGGTCCCTCAGAGAAGGCCATCCCCTTTACTCTGTTCCCCAATGAAGGTTCTCACTTTGAATGTGAGGGCGCTAGGGGTCCAAGCCAAAATATTGGCCCTAAAAAGACTTATAGAAGTATAGTTGAATAATATTATTATGCTATAGGATGCTATGGGGTTGGGTGCCCCATTGGTTACAACGTTATTGAAACTTTTGTGTGGTTGGGAATTTATGTCTATTGACTCTATTGGTTTGTTTGGAGGAATCATTATGGTTTGGAATCAAAATGTTTCTTCGCTTAACTCATTTTCAATTTCCTCTTGTCTTTCTACATAACTCTTTGTCAAAATCTTGGGTAACTCTATTACTCTCCTTAACATTTAACATTTCTGACCCTTGTAATGATAAGAAAGCCTTCCAGGACCAACTTCTTCGTCTTCGGGTCTATAAGTTTGCTTCTATGTTTTGGGGGGGTACTTTAACTTCATTGTGCATCAGCCTAAAATTTTGGGAGAGGGTGTTAGAGCCGATAATTTAGCTAGTTTTTTTCTTAATCATTTGAAGGCAACAAACCTTATTGATGTAGAGCCAATGGAAGTAAAGCCAACTTGGACTAATAACAGAGCCAATGTAAATGGGATTGCTAATTGATTGGATGGGTTTCGAATATATCAAGACTTTCTACTACAAGTCCAAATATTTCAGTCTTGGGTTTGTTCATGCAGATTCCAGAATCGTTTCCCAATCTTGCTTGAGATTGATCATCCTGCTCCTAAACAAGGGCCCTCTTTAAATTATAATCCTAGTTGGGACTTGGAGGAGGATTTTAAAGCCCTAATCAGTACAAAATAGGTCTCTTACATTCCATTGATTAGCACACCTGATTGCAATTAGTTTGTAGCATCCTTGAAGAAAGTAAAGGAAAAGGTGATCCATTGGGTCTCCTTAAGACTCTAAAGAAGAGACTTGCAACTTAAAGAAGTGGAAGAGTGTATAGCCAGCTTATTCCTTGCCTCGAGGGAAGGAATATTGAATGAAGAAGAGTTGTAGAGTGTTCATGATCTAAAGGCTATAAAACCAAACTTTTGTTGGACAAGGAATGGGATTAGAGGATAAAGAGTCGAGCAACGTGGCTCTCCCTAGGGGAAAAAAATATGATTTTTTTTCACAACTTTTCCTTGCACAGAAGAATCCAAAATACAACCTGGGAGATATTGGGGCAGGATGGTATTCAGGTAATGGAATTTCAGTGGTTGGCAGCTCTAGTGGTGAATCATTTTGAATCTCTCTTTAAAGAGCCAACTAGGGAAAATATTGCGGAGATCCTGAGGATGGTATCATATTTCCCTCAAATGGTAATTGAGGAGATGTGTGAGGATATTTTTAATCTCATGACAAAGGAGGAACTATTGGTTGTACTTGCCTCCTTCAAGAAATATAGGAGTACGGGTCTTAATGGCTGGACGATGGAGTTTATATCAATTTTTTTTATCTATTGGGTGAGGATATGCCCTAGGTCTTGGAGGAGGTCTGCCTTAGTGGGAGATTCCATGGTAATATGAGTGCAACCTTTTTGGCCCTCGTTCCAAGGGTCGACTGCCCTCTCTCTTTCGACAATTTCTGTCCTATCTCTTTGTGCAAGAACTTGTATAAGGTTATTTCCAAAATAATCGCTTCGAGGTTGAAGCCAACTCTTTCAAATTAAGTGTTTGAAGAACAATCTAGGTTTCAAAAAGGTAGGCAAATTCATGAAGCTATCGGGGTTGCTCAAGAGGGAATTCAATCCATCGAGTATGGGCATATTCCTGCAACAATCCTTAAAATTGATCTCTCAAAAGCGTTTGAGAGAGTGTTATGGTTATAACTCCACCCGTCTTTTGTTTCATCTCAGCCTATCCATACCTCTGGTCTATTGAATAATGGGTTGTGTATCATATGCAATTTTTTTGTGTGTTAACCAATGGGTCTACCTTGGCTTTCTTAAAATCTCATAGAGGTTTGAGATAGGTTTTCCCTCTTTCTTGATATCTCTTCCTCCAAGCAGCAGAGGAGTTGAGTCGAGTGATGAAAGATGCTAAAAGAAGGAGGGCATTTCTAGGCATTAATATAGGAATGGATCTTGCCCTGTCACACTTAATTTTCACGAACGATTTGTTGTGCTTTGTCTTGGATTAGGGAAGGGACTCCCATTCCCTTGAGGATATCCTACTGCTCTTTAACAAAGAGACTAGGATGGAGGTAAACATCCTTTCATAATATTTATAGTTAGCTAATGTTAATGATGATCTTCTTTCTAATTTAAAAGATGCTTTCTCCTTTCAACATCATGCCCTTGATGAAGGTTTCAAATATTTAGGATTTAACTTTTTTTTTTTGTAAATAAGAGAGGGGAGAATCCTTCTATTCAATCCATGGAAAAGAGTACAAAGTAATACATTGATTTGCGGATGGGAAAAGACCCCCCAGAAAGAGAACAGGGGATCATTTGAAACTAGCCTATGCTAAAGGAGATCCAGATAAAACAATACAATAGAAGGAGAAGGACCGGATCATTGTGTTTGCCAATGAGGATCCTTTCTACCTTTTTTTTTGCAAACATCAATCCAACCGGAGGAGCTGGTAGGCTCAGCGGGCTTTACCACCAAAGCCAAATGGTCTGAGGGAGTGCCAAAATCTTGAGCTGCTGAATTCGGTGGTGCTTCTTTGTCGCTGTCTGAGTTGTCTGATTCATGAGGTCGCTTTTGAGTCCCTCGGAGCGATGCTGAGATCATGTTTGTGTCAATTGTTTCCCCCTTATCGTGAGGTGGGTGCAAGGAGTTAGTTGCGGGAGATGGAGTCATGGCTTCTGAAACTACAGGATTTTGTATCGAGGCTACAGGCTGGTGTTTTGGGTCGACATGTGGCTGCTGATCAAAAGTTGGGGTCTGCAAAGGCATTGAGGAAGGCGAAGGAGTTGGAGCATTTTTGGGATGTTGCTTGTTGTCAAAGGAGGGGATCGGGCGGCTTTTGTGAGATTTTGGTCCTTGCCAACCATTGGCTCTTTTCCGTGCTCCATAAGTTGTGGGAGGGGTGGGGGAAAGAGGACAAGTTGCTTGGAGGTGCCCTGTTTGCTGACAGGAGCGACATCTGAAGGCGGTGTTCTCATAATCGACCATCTCTATGAAAGGATCTCCATCACCCCAATCTATAAGAATCCTATCCGGAAGCCCTTGACTGAGGTCAATTTCAACACAGATGCGGGCGAAAGTGATGAATCCTTTCGTTATTCTGTCTGTGTCTATCTTGATGAATCTACCCAATGCATTGCCCAGGGTGGGTAAAAAAGATGCAGAA
>JASDQU011455048.1:40483-51577 GCA_032191745.1 Picea mariana
GAGTTCTACCTAGCAGGCTTTTTTTTTTTCCCTAGGGGTTGACTCCATAGCCCTAGAGATACTATACGTCCTTGCTAGCAAACCTTTGAAAAAACTATCTCAAACATCTAAATCTAGCCATCAGTTCAAAAACAATCTATCTATTAGAGATCAAGTCTCAGAGAGAGCCCTCTCTAGATTGGAAAGGGTAGTTTCTAGTCTTAAAGTTGGTTTGTAGGTTACCTTTGTAGATTGTTTCCTCAACCCAAAAATTTACTCAGTGATAACAGAGTGTCTGAGATTTCCTTTCTTATCACCTAAAGAAGAAAATTTACAAATTCGCCAAAACATCTTTTTCAAAGAATTCTAAAAAAAAGAATAATTTAAAATATTGTTTAATTCACTTACTCCTGAAAATTCACAGATGTTAATTGATCATCTGGTCATGGCAAGAAATATTCCACAACAACAACAACAATAGCAACCACCTCCACCTAGGGTTTTTAATATGGCAACTGCTAAATATGCCCCTTTGAATCTTCCTGGGAATTTGCATAATTTCCCTGACAACTACTTGAAACTCTTACCTAGGTTTAATGGGGAAGATGAAATCACAACCCTCAAACATTTATCAACTTTTGATTACTTTATAGATAATTAGGTCCTGAGCATGAAGACGCATATATGAGGATTTTTGTTCAAACTTTTGAAGGTGAGGTAAGAATATGGTTTAAAGGATTACCTTTGAATTCCATTGGCTCATGGGATGCACTAGAATCGACCTTTCTTACTCAATGAGGAGAAAAGAAGGATCATTTATATTTCTTGGCTGAATTTGGGAATCTTAAAAAGAAACATAAGGAATTTGTTCCAGAGTTCATTAAAAGATTTAATAAACTCTATAATAAGATCCCTGCAGATGTCAAACCTTCACAACCAGCTGCAAAAGTTACATTTGCTGGTTCTTTTGATCTAGATTTTGCCTTGTTACTTAGAGAAAGAAGAGTCGATACCTTAACTGATATGCAAGATGATGCAGTAGAAATCGAATCTAATATCATTGCTTCAGGAAAGGCTAGGGTTAGAAGTGATTAAGGAGAATGAGAGAAAATAAAACCGAAGAAATGTTTAGAATCATTAAAGATTTATCAAATAAATTGACTGGGATGAAAATTGAGAGGAGAAGACATGATAATAGAAATCAAAATAAGTTCATAAGGCCTTTCAACCCCCCTCAAGTTTTACAAAGAGAAATAAGGAATGACGATCAACCGATACAAACACCTATAAATAATGAAAATTTGGTTGATAACTATGGGGAAGATTAAATCAAAGAGATTGATGAGGAAATGAATAGGATGGAGGGTGGCCTTTATGATGTGTATGTGACCTAGGATGAATATGAGAAATCTATAAGCTTCAATTCATGTTTTAATGAGGATGATAACAATAATCGGATTAACCCATCATCATCTTAATATAGGGTTTTCTCAGATGCTTTACAAGCTGAGTTGCATAAAAAAAATGACTTTAGACCAAAACAAATAAGCAAGGTCAATCAGATAAAACACAAAATAAAAACAAGGGAAAATAAATTGCAATATCAAAACAAAAATTTGATCAAGAAGCAACTAACAAAATATATGTAAAACATAAAGAATCAGAGAAAATAAGTGGTTCTTTCAATCTGGAAAATGAACTAAATAAGATCAAAATTCCTACTCCTCTGTTAAAAATTGCAAAACATCATGTTTACAGGAAACAAGTAATGAAAATGATTGACTGTTCTATTGCAACAACCCAACCATATACACTAAATCTACAAGATAAAATTCCTACTCTGATGTTTGGTCCTCACATTGAGGAAAGAGGGGAAGCAATGGCACCAATTTATATTTCCTTAACAGTTCATGAACATCTTTTACACAATTGCATGCTAGATTCAGGATCTTCTCACAATTTAACTCCAAAAATAGTTGTGGAGAAGCTATGTTTACAAATCATATGACCATTTCATGTTTTATATTCTTTTGATGCAAGGAAAGTTAGATGTTTAGGATTGATCAAATATCTTGTAGTTCACTTAGCCTAGATACATGTAAAAAGTGTTTTGATGGATATAGTTGTGGCATATGTGCCTGTAAACTATGGAATGTTTTTATCCAGATCATGGGCAAGCAAATTAGGTGGCTTGTTACAAATGGACATGACATAAGCCAAAATTCCAATTTTTGGTGGAGAGACTAGGAGACTTTATAGGGAAACCAAAGTTTCTTACACTGTTAGTGATTCAAATCACCCTAATAATTATCCTGTCTATTCAAAAGATCAAGATTTGGGTTGTTTTATTTTATCAGTCAATGATGAACCATGACTTTGTACATAAAATGTAAATATTTATTTGTGTTAAAATAATGAGCCTAAAGAGGGAATGTGGAAAATGTACTTTGATGGAGCTTCCTCCTGGGAGGGATCTCGGGCATGTATACTTCTAATTTCACCTTCTGGAAAACTCTTTTCATTTTCTTTTAGATTGCAATTTGAAACAGATTCCGCAAATAATGTTTGTGAATATGAAGCTTTAGTGTTAGGTTTAGAAGCTGCTAGGAGAACGAATATTGTGAATCTCATTGTATATGGTGATGCATAATTGATTTTCAAACAAATAAGGAAGGTTTATCTAGCGAAACATCCAATAATGAGATCCTAAATAAATTGTGCTTGGGACTTAATTGGAATTTTTTTCTTCTTTCAATATTCATGCAATTCCCACACATGTAAATCGGTTAGTTGATTCCTTAGCAGTAGCAGCAAGCTGTAATACCCCTATTTACCCCAACTTGTAAATATAACTATATTTTGCTAAAAAGGTAGTGTAAATGTTTATGCTACTAATGTAAAAAAAAGAAGAAGAAAGTGTTGCATAACTGTTGAAGGGGTTGCCAAGGTAGATCATGATGCATGAGAGCGAATAAATGAGGAAATTTCCCTTGCTAATTTAATAATCAAGAAAAATCCAGATTGCCCATTTTTCTAGAATCGTGGTTAATAGAGGGAGTTGGTAGATGAATTATCAACTTCCCACATTTATGAAATGGACTGGGTGTTGTACCAAAACTACCTTGCCTCAGAAGCATGGGCATAAAAGTACCCATCTAGGGGATTCTGGACTGACCCACGAATTGGGGGATTTGACCCATGAAATCTTATGGAAGAAGGCAAGAGACAAGGAAAAATTGAGAGAAGGGAAGAGGGAGACAATTGGTTGAGTTTAGGAGCCATTTCCTGAGTAGAGAGGATGTAGAGGAATTAGTCTGGTGACCGTTTTCAGAAAAGGGAGAGCATATGCATCTCTCTGGTTCTAAGAGAACTAAAAAATGAATTTGTTCTAGGTATGGGAATTGTTGGGTAGCATTTCTAACCAAGTTGATAAACGGGGTTGCAGAGGATGAGTGCTCGAGGAAGCACTTGTTGCAGAATCCCTTGCTTGGTGGAGAGAGAAATAATCTACTAAATTCCCGTGGGAAGAGGAGAGTGATCTTTGTCCCTAGTTGTTGCTGAACAAAAGGAAGAGTCTCTCTCAGAGCATCATGATCTAGCTAGGGGGTGGCGAGCGGTAAATCCGCCTCGGAGTTATTGTGCCTACGGTTGGGTGGAAAAGGGCACCCCTTTCAACAATTGCATCACTATTTGGTTTCTAGATAAGTATATTTGATTAAATCTCTATAGTGTTTAGATCAGAGAAAATGTTATACTATGTTTTAGAACTGTGTAACTTTGATTTTTGACAAAAATGACTTGAGAAATTTAAGTAAAATAAAGAAAATGTCTTAGTTGAAGCTCATTTGATTTAATTCCTTATCTCTTGACTATATGTCTATTAAAATAAGAATTATGGGAGTGGATGTTGTGGTTGACTGTGCTGTACAATTTAATGCAGCTTGGGAAATGATGACTGAACAATTAAAAATCTCTATAAAACATCTGAAAGAAGAGAGTGATTTTTTCTGCATAATAGTGTTCTATTTTAGTATGTCCTCAAATCCTATGCTAGAAAGCTAAGAGATATCAGATCTGCGTGGACTTTAGGAAATAATCCCAAATATGGAAAAACATTAGAAGTCCTTATAAATGATTATTGAGGAAAAATAATTAGGAAATAAACATGAAATTTTCCTAATTGAATTAAAATACAAAAGTTCTCAAAATTCTATTTTGGGCATAAATAAACATTTATGTTAAACTTGTGTTAAATCTCCTAAATTTGGGAAGAAGCCTCTTAAATTTTGGTGGGCAGTAAATCCCAGTAGAAATACCGAAATTTATTGTGGAGGTAAATCTTTGTCTTAGGACCAATTTCCTTAAATTTAGTAAGAGTAGTAAAGCACAGTAATAAGGAAATAAAATTTACTCATTTACCCACGAGAAGGGCGAGATTATAATTGTATTTTTAATTTCCAGAATGGATAAATCTTCTGGGAATATAAACTTTTATTAAATCCCTTTTTAAAGACTAGAAAACTATATTTTTCCATTTCTTATTTTTCTGTAAGAGAAAATAATTTCCTTTAAATATTTCAGGTAATAAATATGTGCAAGACTATGGACATATATGTATATATGTCTATATACATATTATTATTATCATTAATATTATCATTATCATTCTGAAAATGGGGGCTAAAGTTCCTAGAGCGTGAAAGGCCTGAGACCAAAAGAAAATATAATTTAATACGATTCCAAATGCCAAAGTACACTAGGGAATAACTCATGACTAAATGCCTTAAACATCTCATGGTCTTCGGAACTTCGAGAGTTCGGGGCTCCAGGATGTTTGGGTGATGGATCTCACAAGCTATAATGGTCGGATACCCGAACCCTACCTTTCCCTGTACAAATGTTGCGTATGCAATAAATATAATCAATTATATGATATTATATTCAATTGCGATCAAATTAACATAATTGAATGTAATAACCTTTTATTTGCAACTTATTATATTATAATTCAAAATAACTCATTGTATTTATATTACGTTGTAATACAAGTGGGTCCCCTCCAGAACTCTGGAACTTTGGGACTTAGAGTTATATGAGAATGAAGAATTGCATGGAAGAGCCGAAAGTGTGGACCTGGATATCTTTCCCTAATTCCAATATTAAATTATTAATTATAATATTGGAGAATTTTTAAAACCTGGGTGTAATTTTCGAGGGGTATAATATAATATATGATATTATATTAAGGTTTATTAAATAACCACACATGAATAAGGCCAACTCTTCTTCTTTCTTTTTCTAAATATTAAATAATGTTGAAATGTGCATAAGTGGGGCCATTTCGGGGCTTCGGGAGATTTGAGTATAAAGGATGTGTGGGAGAGCCGAAGGAGTTGATCATAATTTGGAATTTTATAAGCTTGGACATAATTTTCCAAAAAGGTTTAATATAATATATTTTAATTGAGATATTATGATATTTGTATGTGACACAATACCAGCCCTTCTTCCCTTTTTAATTTTATATTTAATGTGAAGTCACGTGTAAGCGTGGACCCTTCTGGAGTTCGAGGCTCCGGGAGTTCGGAGCTTCGGGACTCTGGGATGTTTGGGGAGGATAGAATGATCTAAAAAGACCTTTTACACGACTATGGTTGAGTTATTATGCATGTATTGATTAACTAATTAGGAAGCTTAAAGAAAGAGGAAGAATTATAGAATAAATATAGCAGCCATATGAACATGTACAGAACTGAAATGAAGCATAAAACAACAACAAACCATAACACCAATGTGATAATGGAGTTCGACAATCTCGCCTATGTCTTCGGGCCTTTGTCTTAGTGGGTGAGGCTTTCTTATTTCTGTTCAAAGCTCAATAAATACATCATAGTAGTGATAAAAGGTTACAAAACTGATCTAGTCTTGTTTTACCAGATCTCTAGAAGCCAACAGAAGAGACGATACTCAAATCGGATGACCGGAGCTCCCAGAAATGGCCCGCAAAGGTGCGCTCCTCAACAACTTCCCTGCATAAAAATGGCTTTGGCTTGGCAAATCTTCAGCATAAACCTGCTTTGAATCCCCTTCCATAGACTCAAGAAGGCCTAGTTTATATAGATTTGAATTTGGTAACCATCTCCCAATTTCCCCCCAATATATGGCCTAAAAAAGGGCCCAATATCCCCCCAAAATGGGCAAAAATCTCCAATAACAGGCCTAAAATCAATATAAAATCACCATAATAAAGTGGAAAAACCGCTTTTGCAACAAAAATCAAAATTAGCCCTAAGGGCCTAGGCGTGCGCTCCAAAACAGGGTCATATGGCTATAAATGGCCAAGTGCCAGCCCCTAGGGGCTATGCGTTGGCCCTTGGCCCGCAAGCAATGGTCACATGGAGCAATGTGATAAGACCGTGCCCTAAAGGTGCACCCAAAACCATGGTCACCGCCCCCGAATACATGGCGTAATACCGAGTCCTAAACACAAAACTTGCTAGTGGTTAAGCCTTGGAACGTGGCCCCTGTGCCTTTTGCTGGATCCGCATAGTGGAGCGCCCTCCGTATGGCTGTGGTTAAATATAACAATAAGTCTGCGGCTGGGGCTTAGCCCCAACCCCCTTCCGCCTCTGCTTTACATTATAACCCACTTTATATAATATAAAATGGACTTGTATTAACAAGTCACTCCAATAGCGGATTGGCAATCTGACCTGTCCCTAAGACATTTCCTCTACTAAAAGGTCATGGGGTCAAATCCCATGAAGCTCCAAAAATTTTACCCAACCACCGAATGTCGGGGTGCCACGTGGTAGCCCACGTCTAGCCCACATGGCACCTTTTCATTTGCCCATGAAATGTGCCACTTGTTGAAATGGGATTGGACCCTGTCATCTGCTCAGTCAGCCTGTTTTTATGTTGCCACGTGTCTCAATGCTACGTCAACATGATGACGTCAGCATTGATTTTTTGCCTGTTTGGGAAAATGAACAGAACGCGATATCAGGAGTATACGACATCCTTTTGAGCTTGTTCAAGTTGCGTTGGGTTCGTATCGACGAGGCCTACGCACACATCCGTTTTGAAGCCATTCTGAGAACTTTGATTTTTAGACCTTTCTGAGCCCTATCAAGCTCTTGGATCTGATTTTGGATCATAGAACGTAAGAGAAAAATGGCCAAAGGGCGAACCTATTTTTCCGTATCCCAATGTTATGATAAACATTAAGTGAAATTAATTATATTGTATTGTGATATAATTAATTATAGTTGCATAAATGTATAGTATGAGTGGGACCCTCTTCAGAACTCGACATTCAGGAGATTTGGGTTCATAAAAGTGTGATGAAGAATTTCGCCGAAGTCCGGAGGCTTGGGTATTAATTGATATTAACAATCCTAAGTGCTCTCATGATATATTTAATCATATTATAATATAACTAAATAGAATTATATTATAATATAATTAATAAAAAACAAATTCGCAATAATAAATATCAAATTGAATATAGTTAATCATTTTACCCTGTATATATATATGTGTGTGTGTGTGTGTGTGTGCGAAATTACATGAAAATTCAGTATGGAGTTGCGAGCCAAGGGGAATTGAATTATATACCTTAATTAAGGTTAATCAACTTAAGTATATTATGGAGAAATTAACCTCACTATGTTATAATATAATTACTCAGAATTATCATATGAGTAATTAATTGATTTATTGCTAAACTACTTCTAAGGGGGAGAAAGAGAAAGTAAAACCTCAGTAATTACTGGGCCATGTGTATTAGGCTAAGCAAAAATTAATTACTGGATAATATATATATGTGTGTGTGTGTGTGTGTGAAATTATGTGAAAATTCAGTATGGAGTTGCGTGCCGGGGGAATTGAATTATATACCTTAATTAAGGTTAATCAACTTAAGTATATTATGGAGAAATTAACCTCATTATGCTATAATATAATTACTCGTAATTATCATATGAGTAATTAATTGAATTATTGCTAAACTACTTCTAAGGGGGAGAAAGAGAAAGTAAAACCTCAGTAATTATTGGGCCATGAGTATTAGGCTAAGAAAAAATTAATTACTGGATAATTAGTTTGTGGAGAATAATTACCTTAATGAGGTTTAAGTAATTAATTACCAAAAAATGGTATTCTACGAAATATTAATTAAGTATTTTAATTTGACTATAGGAGAGGGACAAATGTCATCCTCTAGTCGAGGAAGCCTAAGCACCTACGGTGACATGGCGGATTGATGCTGACTAAGAACATCCGTGTGATGGCGCGTGTTAATCTTCAATGGGTTGACGAGTTGAGTGGGGTCCAATAGAATTGGTAAACCTTAGGTGCCGAATGGATCATAACCGTAGGTCGGGAGATCTGGCATGCATAGAGACTGTCCATCAAGAGAAAAAAAATATTCCTCGATACCATATTCGTCAGAGGTCAGCAAAGAGTGTGCTAGGAGAAAGACCGAGTTACGATGGATGCATGCCTGGGTGGATGGAAGCTCCATTGTGGCAGGCTAGGTTAGTGCCACATCAAGAACATGGTGTCTCCACATCAATTGGTGTGGACAATGTGGGGTCACGAGGATGCCACGTGACAGTAAGAGAGATATTGCCTATGTAAAACCAATAACTTCAGAAGGTCATAACCCTCATTCCAGAGCTCAGTTCTGAGTGAACTTACTGTCGTTGGAAAACTCTTGATCAAGAAAAGATGATGGAGCCATGATAAATAAGATTTGAGATGATTGAGAAAAGCAAAAAACTTATACCCCATCCCTTAAAAAGGTACTTAAGGGTCGGGTGTGTGACACAAGTACTTTCAGGACTCCCGGGGTTCCAAATCTCAAATATGAAGTAGAGATGAAATACAAACCCTCAATTTCTGACAATGTCAAACATTGACAGGTATTTGAAGATGACCAACAAATTAAGAATTTTTTGGAAATGGTTGATGAATTTTCTACAACTCATATTGATCAAGGAGATGACAAAGATGATGAACAAATGAATTATAATAGTCATTTTGATCTTAAATTACAAGATATGATTGCAATTCGTAAAATGATGGTGTTAAGAAACAACCAAATTCCAAAGGGGTTGGTGCCTTTAGAGAATTTGTTTGATAAAAATGATGTCGCTATTAAACCTACTATTCATCCTCAAACAAAGGAGGTTGAAGATCATAATATTGAGATTGATCAAGAACCAAAGAATATCAAACTTTTAAGATTTATGCTTGCTGATAAGAAAATAAGGCATGTTGATCTGTTCAAAGAATTTATTGAAGTAATTGCTTGGTCATATGAAGATCTAAAGACTTATGATACCAACATAATTCAACACAAAATTCCACTGAAGGTAGGTATCATTCAGGCATAAATTAAGACAACTAAATCCTATTCTCTTCCCAGTTATTGAAAATGAACTTAAAAAGTTATTGGATGCAAAAATCATAGTTCCTCTTATATACTCTTCCTGGGTTGCAAATTTAGTACCCGTTAGAAAAAAGAATGGAGAAATAATACTTTGCATTGATTTCTAGAATCTCTATAAATCCTCATTGAAAGACAATTATCCTCTCCCAAAAATGGACCATGTATTGCAAAAGGTAGTTGGAGCTAATATAATCTCTATGATTGATGGCTTTTCGGGTTATAACCAGATTGTTGTTCATGGGAAAGATAGAGAGCTAAATGCATTTACCACACTGTGGGGGACCTTTATGTATGACAAAACACCCTTTGGTTTGATGAATGCAAGAGTAACATTTCAGAGAGCGATGGACACAACGTTTGTTGAGGAAAATGATACATTTATTGTGATTTATTTAGATGATCTAATAGTTTTCTCTAAATGAGATAATGTTCATTTAAAACATCTTAGGCAAACTTTTGTTAAATGTAAAAAAAAATTGGTTTGTCATTGAATCCTAAGAAATCTCATTTTGCTATGCAGGAAGGGAAGTTACTTGGACAAATTGCTCAAATGAAGGAGTCAAAATCAATCCTCAACATGTCAAGGCAATTAAGATTATCATCCTACCAAGAAATAAAAAGGAAATTTAGTCGTTTCTTGGGAAGATTAATTTTTTGAAAAGATTCATTCCCAATTTTGTTGAAGTAGTAAATGATTTAACTGATATGCTTAAAAAACACAGCGAGGTTAAGTGGTCTTCAGAGGCTAGAAATTCATTTGATAAGATTAAAAAAGCCTTGGGAGAAGCACCAGTGTTAATAAGTTCTGACTATTCCAATGAGTTTCTTATATTTTCTTTTGCCTATGATAATACCATTGTTGCAGTCCTTTTACAAAGGAATGAAGAAAAACAAGAACAACCAATTGCATTTTTCAACAAAAGTTTGAGAGACTCAGAGCTCAAATACAATATTATTAAAAAACAAACTTATGTTGTAATGACCCTCTTGGTTTTTGATCATCAAGATTTAAGCAAGACAAGAATAAGACAAGAATATAAATTGTTATTGTTATTATTATTATTTTATATATATTTTTGGTAATTGTAACGTACTTCTTTTAATCACCAAGAGTAAGCAGACACAAGGAAAATAATTTATTAGAAAACCATATGTAACTTTATAATTGAGGCAACCTAATACAACATTAAACATGTAATAAAGTAACGTGTATCACCTAAGCAAATTACAAAATCCTTTTTTTTTTCTCTAGAACTAAAAGATGTTCTAGCACTATTTCTAAATGCTTCTCTCCAATGTAACAAATTGTACATGTATATTTGTTTGTATACCTTATTTAAGGTTGTGCAACTTGCACATTATTTTAATTATGTCAAGCGCAGGTTATAAATTAAAATTCCAATAAAAACCATTAATTTAAAAATCATTAATCTATTTCTTGTGCCATCTATCTCATTAAATATAAAAATCAAAATCTTTAAATCTATTTCTTTTATTGTCTATTTCAATAATTATAAAAATAATTTAATAAGTCATTAACATAAATCTTTATCATAACTCATCAATCAATATCATATAACTCATTATATATAAACCCTAAATAAAGTCAATTAAATCCATAACGCTTTTCTTTTCCATATATAACTTATGAATTCATTATA
>JASDQU011455048.1:56458-94128 GCA_032191745.1 Picea mariana
TTACATTTCTCAGCTCTATCCATTACATCAAGAGATCAAGGAAGACAATTCGAATTTGTGGCTATTTTCATGAAATTTAGTAACTAAAACACCAAATCTGGAAACAAATCTGAGTGAAATATGCTTCCTTACCCATATACTAGAAAAAGAGGTCGAGGATCCTATCCTTTCATAAATATGATGCAACAAATCGTCAAAGCATCGAAACATTTGATTCCAAAATCCCTAAAAACTAGGAGATTAGTTGGAGTAGATATTTTTGCAAAAGAAAACCTCGCGAATTTCTGAACAATAGGGCTTAGAAATCACTTCGAATCTCCCAAACCGTAATAGATAGGAAAAAAATGAGAGAGGCTTTTATTATTAGGTCCATTAGTGACAAAAGATTCTCTGGGATTTTCCATATTCCTCTCCAAATGTTCGAAATTTATGCCCCAATTTAATGACAAAAATAGGGAAAATCGTAACAGAGCGCTGCAGAATCATTTCGTAGCGCATTTTAAAAATTAAACCATAACATATGTTGCAATTTTGAGAGAGGTTTTTGTAGAAGATATGGTTCTTGAGAAAAACCTCCTTCAGGTTTTTGCAATTCATCTCCTTATTCTCGGAATCCATGTCTGAAGTTTCTATCTCAAAGAGGCCTGGAAAATACTTTGTTTTTTTCTACCATCAGTTTTGAGATTGATTTGTCTTGTAGAAATGATGGAATTGAATGTTGGAATTATAGATTTCATGATGAGATGGACTCTCCATTCCATAGTCATCTATAATACTTCTTTTTGCACCCCTGACCATCTTGCAAAGCCAAAATCTCGAACAGGTATCAAATATGAACAAGAAACAAAAGGTATGACAAACACCCTCCACATATTTCATAAAATAGCTAACCCTTGGCTTTCACAAAATGCAGAGTAACACTATTTGGAGATAAGATAATTGATTAACTACGTCTTCCCACTCAAGACATCGTGAAATCATTTCGTAGTGCTTTTATGCAACCTCATTTTAATACATGTGCTACGAAAAATTTTGCAGTAGATTTTTATATAGTGGAGAAACTTTCAACTAGCATTCATGAACTACCTCCAATTCAACATTATGGTAAACATCATTCTTCACAAACTCAATCAAAACCTTAAACAAATGAAACCGTAATTAAAAATACAATCATAAAAATAAATCAAGGGAGTTTGAAAACGATATAAAAACAACAAGAATTGAAGGATAAGGAAAGAAAATGTCAAAGAAGATGAGGATTCAGAGCAACAGAGATAGTAATGACTTGTATTGGTGATTTGAGGGTTAACACCAACAAATAAACTATCACACTGGAAAATAACGAAGACAAAATCAATAACTTGTAGGGAAGCCTAAAATGAGAATCCCCATCCTAACAATCGATCATCAAACAATTCCAATGAAAGTAGATTTGGAATGGATCACTCCCCGAAAGATGCAACACATGTCAGATAATTGGCTTAGGTTGATGGACAACTGATTTGGACTGTTAGTTTTCATTGATGTCAACCCTTAATGATTGATGTAAACCCTTTTAGAGCTTCGGTAACGAATTTCGGTAGCACAAAGGCATGGGTAAGGGACCCGAGATTGTTTGAGGTATAAAAGCACGAAGATTAGTGAATTTATAGGTAAAACTATTCTAGATGGATGATATATGTCATGCCATTTCCGGTGATATGTGGAACGTCACATAACTCCTCACAGTCAGAGAGTTATGGCCATATGAAGTTGGAGAACCCTCATGAGTTATCTATAAGCCCCTAGAAAGTCAAATAAGTCAATTATTCTAGAAGCTCCTAGAATAAGTGTACTAGTCAAATTGATGGTAACTAAGATTTAATCATGGGTATAGTTGTTTCATTAAGAAAATAATTAAAAATAAATTAGTTGCAACAAGAAGTTGCGAGTTTGGTAATTATGGTAAAGTAGTTGTGATGAGAAGATTGAATAATCAAAGTGGTTTACCAAGAAATAAATTAAATAATAAAGTGGTTGCAACAACAAGAAGTTAGTTAAGGGCAAATAAGTTATGAATTGACTAATTATAGAAAATTTTGTTGCAACAAGAAGTTGTGAGTAAAGATAAATTATTTAAATAATAAAGTAGTCAAAGTGGTTGCAAAGAGAAATTATTTAAATAATAAAATGGTTGCAACAAGAAGTGGCGAGTTTACTATATATGGATAAGTCAAAGTGGTTGCAAAAGAAATTAATTAAATAATAAAGTTAGTTGCAACTAGGAGTGGAGAACTTACTATTTGTGGAAAGTGGTTAAGTGGACAAAGTGGTTAAGTGGAAAAAGTGGCCAAGTGGACAAAGTGGTTAAGTGGAAAAAAGTTGATACTTCTAAAGAAAGCTATTTGAAGAGTATAAATAAGAGAGCAAGGGTCTCTCATTAGCACCTATTGAATATCTATTTTATGAAAGGTTATTCGGGCAGGTATTATTGATACAGAAAAAATGCAGCAGAAAAAGTGCGGTAGAAAAATCGAGGCAGGAAAAGTGCGGAAGAAAAAGTGCAGCAGAAAAATCACGGCAGGAAAACTGAGGTAGAAAAAGTGCAGAAGAAAAATCGCGGCATAAAAATCGCGGTAGGAAAATCACGACAACAAAAGTGCGGCAGAGAAATCGTGGCAGAAAAACCGCGGTAGAAAAAGTGGGGCAAAAAAAGTGTAGCAGAAAAACCGCAGCAGAAAAATTGCGGCTAAAAAATCACGACAGTAGATTCGCAGTAGCAGAATCACGACAATAAAACTGCAGTAGTAGAACAGAAAAATCACGACAACATATTCACGGTAGTAGAATCGCGGTAGTAAAACTGCGGTAGAAGAACAAAAAAATCACGAAAATAGATTCACGGTAGCGGAATCGTGACAGTAAAACCGCAATAGCATAACAGAAAAATCACGACAACAGATTCACGATAGCAGAATCACGGCAGTAAAACCATGGTAGTAGAACATAAAAATCATAGCAATATATTCACGGTAGTAAAACCGCAGTAGTAGAACACTACACGAATAAAAATGTATGGTTTTCATATGTGTAGTGTTGAATCTATGAATCTGGTGGAGGGTTTGCCTTGTAAATCTGTTGGATGCCCTCTTGGAAGTTTAGGGCTTGCTGTAGAGTTGATCTGAGGTAGATCTACTGAAGTTTAGTATTGGTTCATGTTTGAGGACTTTTTGTTGAGGTATGTTGCTGAAGTTATTGGTACAGATAGAGGTTGTATAACAGTGAGTTTGTGGCACATGGTTGATGTGAGGATTTATGGTATTTGATTTATGGAGAGTGTGGTGCATTGCTAGAGGTATCTTGTTGGTTATCTTGGTGTATGTTATTGGTATATGATTGGGTACATGGATGAGATACATACTTGCAGTACATGGTGATCTTGATACATCTTGTTGAGGCATAGTTTGGTTTGTTGTTGATACATGATTGATACATGTTGTTGGTTATCTTTGTATAGTGTTGATGTACATGGTTGATGTGCATGATTGATGTGCATTATTGGCACATGGTTTGAGTGATATTCTTGTGATATTTGGTATGAGATCTATGTTATCAGATCTGATATATTGAGGAGAGTATTGGTAGATGTTGTTGGTGTATTTAGTTTTGTTGGTACTATTATCACTCCAAGAGTCTCTCTAGGTTGTAGATCGAGAGAGCGTGGTAACTTAATCAAATGCTCAATAATATATGGGAAATTGGATAAAAAATGAATCACTCACACACTCACTCCTTCACTCAAGGGAATTTGAACATACTCAGACAAAACAAGGCTCTCTAAAGGTATTGATCAGATGGTTTTTAAACTCAATTGGGTGAAGAATACTAATTATATCAACAACATCACATACTTAAAAATATATATGAAAGGTCGAGTATAACCAGTAAAGAATACTTATGATTCTAGTTTAATAATGCAAAGATAAGATGACAGTCATCGATCATTAAGTAAACAAGAGAAATGAATATGATATTCAACTCACAAGTACAAAATAAAGGAAATGAACAGAGGTCTGAACAATATCAGTGAGAGAAGCTTATCATTCCAATGTATATATCAAAATCTTTACAAGAAAAGAGTGTCTCAAATGCTCTCCAAATTTGAACCCCCCTAGCTTCTCCCTTTGGTCCCTTTTATATAAAGATTACATGCTCATATAGATCCAAAATAAATGGATCTCATAACCTCTTCACCCATCTTTAATTTGTTGAAGATATCCAACTCAAATCCGAATTTGTGAGGTGGCTAGCAAAAACAAAGTATAAAATTTCTGGAAATATGTTGCTCAAAGATTGACATATATCTCCCGAATAAATTCTTTTTTGGGAAAAATGAGAGAGGTTTTTGAAGAGGATCTCGTTCTTGTAAAAAACATCTCTCACTTTCCAAAAATAACATTCAAGCTCATCATAATATATCTCCAAAAAATATGACTATCCCTAGAATGTTTCCATTGAGGAAACGAAGTGCCACCTAGATGATTTGATGGGGGATGATCTTATCTTCAAATATATGTGGCCACCTTGACCCAAAAATCCTCTTTCCAAGTCGAATTTTGACCAAAGCTCATCCATGTTGAAAGTTTGAAGAGTTGGTAGCACAATACACAGGAAAAACACAGTTTGCGCTACAAACTCCTGTAGGTGACTGTTTTCAACAATTTTGTCCAAAATTATTTTAAAACCTAAAATGAATGCTGGAAAAGGCTGCTTTAAGACCTGAACTTTGACTTCATAACATATTAAATGTTGCAATATATCAGACTTAATCATTTAAACTTCCCCATACTTGATTTTACAAAAAGGTTTATGCCAAAATGTAGTACTCCAAGTGCTTTCAACAAACACTCAATGCCTCTAGAATTCCTTCTTGGAAGATGAATACCCTGCACCCTGAAGAGAACCATTTTCCATATTGTCACTGTAAACATATCCCTCTTTGACAAATTCCATCAATAAACTCTAAAAACAAAGTATGCTTGTGATATACATTTCTTATGTATTTAACGCTTGCTAGGGTTTTTGATCTTCAACACAAACTGATAAGAAGGTTCCTCTATGATGCTACCATATGCATCTTCCTCTGGAATCAAATCATACCTCATTAAAATAGAGTACATCTTCATTGTAGGTTGCTGCATACCAAAACCCTAAGGACAAAAGCTTTCTTTGTTTCTTTGCAAACCTTAGTAGTTTTCCTTTGATGGCAAGCTGCAGCTTTAGAAGAGGATCTCAAGACTTGATGATGATTTAAGAACCTTGAAAAACTTTCTTGATATACCTTTTTCACTTCAAAAGTCTTCAAATGAAAAAACATAGCTTTCTTACAAGTTGGTAGTGCACATGATGGAAAACTAGCTGTTTGCGCTACCAACTTGTCATCATGGAGAATAATGACAAATAAAAGATCAAGTTATGATCTAATGTGTAATGATGGGTCATTATGGACCATGAATGGGTTTTATAAAATGTGACTCACTTTTAAGAAAAATATGACTTGACTTTAGAAATAAACTTAGGACAAAAACCCTGGATGACCATTTAGTCACCTATCAACTTCATTTGACATGACCAAGACTTGATGACTAGACTCAATGAAGGGCACATTTATTGAATGACTCAAGAGACTAAAAACTCAATTAACCACCTAAGACTTTAACTAAAATGAAATTTTATTTGGGAGATAACTTCAGGCTCTAATTGGGGATGGAAGCCTCCCTGTGAGGTTCCAATAACATAGCAGAGCCTGTGCCTTTCCGTTCAATCTGAAAATTCACTCTTCAAAAAAATTACATCTTGGATTATGTAGTGCCTAGTCCATTGGGTTATGGAGTCATCTAGTATTAAACATGTACAACCATTCCTTTGTAAACCCTTGAGATCTGTCACTTATATTATGTTCTTGATATACTAAGAGAAACTCTGCTTATTCATTGAAACTGAAAACCAATGGTCAACTACTGAGCTTATTTATGCATATTCCTACTCTAATCAACTGTACTTCTTGTTGATCAAGTGAAATCATGCTTCTAATGAAGCCATACAAGTAAACTCATGACTGAAAGACTTCTTTTTATGCCACTGATTAGAAGATAATAATAAAAGCATAATAGTGACCATAAAAACTCTTTTAGGAGATCACACTCACTAACAAATGTAAGTGATATGATAAAATTTGAAAACTTAAGAGAGTCTGAGGGATAAGACTCAAGTAAGGCTGCCATGGGATCTTCAAAACCGTGATCACCATCATACAGATTCAAAATCATTGACTGCTCATGTATGTCTTCCTCTTTGCGATATCCTTGTGACTCAAATCCATTACTATGATGTGCTTGCCCATCACAGTTGCCAATTTCTAAGAGAAAAGACGAGATATGTTCTTGATATTATACATCACTATCTCCATAATGATCGAATGAAGGATGAGTCTTTAAAAATATATCATGAGAGAACTGTAGATTACTCTCTCCAAAAATGATATCTTTGAAAGATGAGTAAAAAATAAGAGGGTCTTTATTGAAATTTTGAACAACAGACTCATAACTATCATCAACCATAGCATGCATACATTGTTGATCATCCCTTTGTTGAAAAGTAGAACTAAATGTGATTCCATTAGTTAAGAATCCTTCAGAAACTTTAAATTCTTCCTCATCATCACTATATTTGTCAAATATTGGACCATCAGGATAAAATCCTAATGGCATGGATGAAGATTTATGAAAATAATTATCATCAATAATGCTTCGAAACAAATCTGAAATAACATCACCTGCTTCCTCATCATCATCAGCCTTTCCATCAAAATTTGGAACAAAAGGTACATAAGGAGAAAGATAGTCTTTTTGTTGTTCCTCCTTAAAAATGGATGATCTATGAAAATCCAGTTCCTCATGGCCGCTGCAATTTCCCTTTGTCTGCAAATCTGAAAATTGTGGGCTACCCTTACCGATTTCAATTGGCATTTGACCAAAAGATAAATGGTCATCTCCATTTGTAGCTAAAGAAATCAACTCTTCAGATTCATAACAATTAGACTTAATGGTAGTAAGAGAACCTTCAATTTCTTCACTATTCATTTCTAGTTCATGGTCATGTGAAAGCATATCATCTTGAAGATCATTAGAGAGCTGTTGCAGATTGTGAGGGAGAAATTATTCTCTATATATAACTTCAATCTCATTATGCAATTCATATTCCTCACAACAAATTTCAAATAAAAACTCATATGAAAAGTACCTTTTGCAATGCTCATTGAATACACTGTGAAACTCTTTCAAAGATGAAATACTAGAAGGAGGTAATGATAAATACCACTTACGTGCATCACCATCCAATGAATGCATGAACATCTTCATGCAAACATCCTCATGCTGTAGATCTAGTAGATCCATGCACTCATGGAACTTGATGAGGTGTTCTGCAGGATTGTTGTCTTTCCTCTCTCTGAAGACAGGCAAAAAATCTCCCCATTATGTTAAATGAGGTACTGGATGTGGGAAACCAAGAACTGTAGAAAAATTGAGAGGTGCAAACCTCCGAGCCAAAAGAGCAGCAAATGCCTTCGACATTTGAAGATTGTGGATTTGCCACTGAATATGTCCTTCATGGAGTTGCCAGATAGAAGATTACAACCAATATGATCCCCAACCTTTTTCTATCATCAAAAGTTTGGACTATGTCGTCTCCCAAGGAAGCTTGCTTCACACTCCTCTCCCCAGCAACGACGCTAATTTGTTATCACTCTAGGAGTCTCACTAGGTTGTAGATTGAGAGAGCATGGTAACTTAATCAAATGCTCAATAATATATGGGAAATTGGATAAGAAATGAATCACTCACACACTCACTCCTTCACTCAAGGCAATTTGAACATACTCAGACAAAACAAGGCTCTCTAAAGGTATTGATCAGATGGTTTTTAAACTCAGATGGGTGAAGAATACTAATGATATCAACAATATCACATACATTAAAAATATATATGAAAGGTCGAGTATAACCAGTAAAGAATAGTTATGATTCTAGTTTACTAATGAAAAGATAAGATGACAATCATCAATCATTAAGTAAACAAGAGAAATGAATATGATATTCAACTCACAAGTATAGAATAAAGGAAATGAACAGAGGTCTGAACAATATCAGTGAGAGAAGCTTATCATTCCAATGTATATATCAAAATCTTTACAAGAAAAGAGTGTCTCAAAAGCTCTCCAAATTCGAACCCCCTAGCTCCTCCCTTTGGTCCTCTTTATATAGATATTACCTACTCATATATATCCAAAAAAAATGGATCTCATAACCTCTTCACTTGTCTTTAGTTTGTTGAAGATATCCAACTCAAATCTGAATGTGTGAGGTGGCTAGCAAAAACATAGTATAAAATTTATGGAAATATGTTGCTCAAAGATTGACCTATATCTCCCGAATAAAAATAGATTTGGGAAAACTGAGAGAGGTTTTTGAAGAGGAGCTCGTGATTGTGAAAAACCTCTCTCACTATCCAAAAATACCTTTCCAGCTCATCAAAATATATCTCCAAAAAGTTGGCTAAAACAAGAAAACACAGATTTCCAAAATCTAGTCATATTCCTACAATCTAGGATTTGATCCCTAGAATGTTTCCATCGAGGAAACGAAGTGCCACCTACATGATTTGATGAGGAATGATCTTATCTTTAAATATACGTGGCTACCTTGACCCAAAGATCCTCTTTCCAAGTCGAATTTTGACCAAAGCTCATCCATGTTGAAAGTTTGAAGAGTTGGTAGCGCAATACACAGGAAAAACACAATTTGTGCTACAAACTCTTGTAGGTGACTATTTTCAACAATTTTGTCCAAAATTATTTTAAAACCTGAAATGAATGCTGGAAAAGGCTGCTTTAAGACCTGAAATTTGACTTCATAACATATTAAATGTTGCAATATATCAGACTTAATCATTTAAAGTTCCCCATACTTCATTTTACAAAAATGTTTATGCCAAAATGTAATACTCCAAGTGCTTTAAACAAACACTCAATGCCTCTGGAATTGTTGCTTGGAAGATGAATACCCTGCACCCCAAAGAGAACCATTTTACATACTGTCACTATAAACATATCCCTCTTTGAAAAATTCCATCAATAAACTCTAAAAACAGAGTATGCTTGTGATATGCATTTCTTATGTATTTAGCACTTGCTAGGGTTTTTTTTATCTTCAACACAAACTGATAAAAATGTTCCTCTATGCTGCTACCATATGCCTCTTCCTCTGGAATCAAATCACACATCATTAAAAAAAAGTATATCTTCATTGTAGGTTGTTGCATACCAAAACCCTAAGGACAAAGTCTTTCTTTGTTTCTTTGCAAACCTTAGTAGTTTTCCTTTGATGGCGAGCTGCGACTTTATAAGAGGATCTCAAGACTTGATGATGATTTAAGAACCTTGAAAAGCTTTCTTGATATAATTTTTTCACTTCAAAAGTATTCAAATGCAAAAATAGAGCTTTCTTACCAGTTGGTAGTGCACATGATGGCAAACTAGCTGTTTGCGCTACCAACTTGTCATCATGGAGAATAATGACAAATAAAAGATCAAGTTATGATTTGATGTGTAATGATGGGTCATTATGGACCATGAATGGATTTTAGAACATGTGACTCACTTTTAAGAAAAACATGACTTTAGCAATAAAACTTAGGACGAAAACCCTAGATGACCATTTAGTCACCTATCAACTTCATTTGACATGACCATGACTTGATGACTGGACTCAATGAAGGACACATTTATTGAATGAATCAAGAGACTAAAAACTCAATTAACCACCTAAGACTTTAAATAAAATGAAATTTTATTTGGGAGATAACAGGTACATGCAAAGCACAGGTACAGGTTGGTTACAGGACTGTGACACAGGTTGATTACAGGTCAATGGCACAGATTGGTATAGGTTTACAACAGTATATCTCACAGTGACAGTGTGATAGTGGTTCCATCATTCTACTTATATTTCAAGGCAGTTGGACGGGGCAATGATAGGTGGTTGTAGCCACCTTCCGGTTGTAGCTGGAGAACATAGGGGGTTGTAGCCTCTTTTTGATTGTAGCCAGAAAATTGGGGAGTTGGAGCTTCCCTCAGGTTGTAGTCTGAGAAATTAGGGGGTCGAAGCCTCCTTCCAGTTGTAGCAAGAGAATTGGAAGTTGGTGCTTCGTTGAATGTAATTCTTGACATATAAGAAAAACATTCCGTGGTTTTCTCCCGCATTCGGTTTCCATGTAAATATTGGTGTAATGTGCATTGTGTGGATGTATTTGTTATTGTTTATTATGCACTGATGAATGTTAATGATTATGATACAATAAGATATTGATGATGAACATATGAACATGGTTGAATAAGTAAAGGAATATATATTTTGGTTTAAAGGATTAATAATTGGTATAATTGCTCATTATTGATTCACCCCCCCTCTCAATAATCCAACAATTGGTATCAGAGCAGGTTCCTTCATGAAACAGTTTAACCACTCGAAGGATATCATGGATTATTCTGAGAATGGAGTACCATTTTTTAATGGTCAGAATGGTTTAAAGTATGAGATATGGAGCGGAAGGACAAAATTATTTTTAAAGGCACAGGGGTATGATAATTGGTAATCAATTGTTACAGGATATGATGGTTCAAAAAGGGAAAAAAATACATCAAAGAAAGAACTGAAACGAAATAACAAAATTGCAATGGATTTCATTTTGGAAGGAATATATGATTCGGTAAATGATAAAGTGGGTAAATGTTCATCAACTAAAGAACTTTGAGATAAGTTACATATTATATATTCTTCACCCATCACATAGTCCGATAATGTCAAAGAAGATGCAGGTATATATCAACAAGAAATATGTTCATCATGTTAAACAGATTCAAAAGATGAAGAGTACACAATCAACAAAAGTATGTTGTTTTGATTTAATTGTGAAAAACACTGACATATTGAAATGGAATGCCATGAAGGAAATGAGACAGAAAAAATAATTGAAATAAAATACCATTATGAAGCATAATTGATCAGTGCTTTAGATGAACTAAGAAAAGAAAGAGAAGCCAACAAGTCACTCAAGAAAGAATTGATGAAACAAAAGGAAAGTGTTCACATTTTTGAAGAATCCCAACAGGTCATTGAGAACTTAAGAACTCAGCTAGAAGAAGCTAGAAAGATCAAAGAAAATCTTGAAGATCAAAAGCAATATTCGGAAGCCAACATAGCGGCACAGAAGGAAGAAGCAAAAATGAGAGAGAAGATATTGATAGATCATCTTAAGGAAAGAACTAACAATCTAAACCAACTTTAGGCAAAGTTTGGTCAAGAAGAGAAAGGACTTGAAGAAGAAATAATCACATTAAAAATCCAACTTGAAGAAACAAAGAGAACATAAGAAGTCACGAAGACTCAGATAATGAAGAAAGAAAAAGAGGTTGAGAAGCTTTAATATGAAGTTGTCACATTGAGAAGTAATATCGTCAAGCTCAACAAAAACGTTGAAGAGACAGAAACATCCACATCAGTTGTAGAGAATGAAGCGAAGCACTCTAGGTTGCTAGAAAAGAAGAATGAAGAAAAGAGTAAGAGTTATGCAGAAGTACTAAAAGGAAGGAATCATGGTTAACCCGGATCTAAGAAAACTAATAAAGATACATTTTCAAGTACCATGATCAAGCCACAAAGAAGCTTCAATCATGATCACGATTAGTCAAGGCAGAAATTCAGAAGGACTACACCACAAAGAAGATCATTCACTCCCAGGTATGTAAATTTCTTCTATGGGCATTGTTTTTATTGTACTAACTTTGGACATAAGGTTGTAGATTGCAGGGATTATAAAATAAATGTTCAAGCAATAAATGCTTATGTGGCCCCACATAACATTGAGTGTTACAAATGTTATAACTATGGACACATTGCCCGTGATTGTAGAAGTGTGATCGATACTTTCATGAAAGAGAACATTGATATAAGATATAAGAAAGTATGGATAAGAAAACATGCAGAACATGTGAACAAAGACCAGGTCCCATAGATCGCAAGATTGACAATAAAAAGAGATGAACACAAATCTATAAAGAAAAAGGAAGATGTCAGATACAAAAAGGTTTGGAAAAGAAATGAAAGAAAATAAGGAGAGGTAAATAAGGAACATGTTCAAGAGATTTACTTTCAGGTATTATAGTGAAAGATGAATCCACGGACACGAATAAAGAAGTGAGAGTTCATAGAGATGATGAATGTACCGATGAACATGATGATGACTCTGCATCAGAGCGGGAATTGTTATGAGCCATCCGACTTAGAGAGTCCCAGGTAATATTAATATTAGATAGGGGGAGTCTATGTGGTAGCTGAGACATACCCGAAAACCATCCTTTGAGCAGCTTGTAGAGTTTGAGTAGACAGATTCAGAGCAGTCAATTAGTAGAAGTACAATATGATAGATTGATCAATTGCAGTAGTGAAGAGTTCATGATAGTACAATGACATATGGGTCAACATTAGGGACAATTGTGTAGTAGAGTTTTGGAAAATATGGACATAGATGGATTCGTAAAAACATTTAACAAGTTTGGACAGATATATGACAGTGGACAATAACATGGATTCATAGATTGGTTCAAAGAGTGGTTCATAGACAAAGTAACGTTATCATAATGGATGATAATTACACAGGAATATTTGAATGCTTATTCTTGAATGTTTTTCATATATGTCATTTGATCACACAAGGAAGAACCAATGGAAAATAACTCCAAAAGGCAACAGGTACAAGAAGCCTTATATTTTTCTACACAACATCTTGTAGAGAAGTCAAGAGAGATAAACATAACCAAAAAGATAGGTAGAAATATCATTCATAGAAATTGTCGGACATAGAGGTAAGAATAGAGGTATGATTCCAGGGGAAGATATTCATCAGATGCATGATAGAAAGTTATATGCTTGGAGAGAGAGAACATAGGCATGTTTCCAAGGGGAGCGATTTTCACAAGGGAAGCATGAGCGATATGACTTCAATGTTGCATCAGAGTGATACCCTTTGTCAAATGGAGAGATATTATTCATATGAAGGGAGAGAGAGTAATCACAGGCTTAGAAACACATAGAAAGATCAAAGGCATTTATACAGAGGGAGTATGTCCAAAGGGAGATACCCTTTGCCATTGATGTCAAAGGGGGAGAGATATAAACATTGATGAGTAGTATAATCATGAATGTTATCATGATTAAGTGTTTCCATCAATGCCAAAGGGGGAGATTGTCAGACAATTGGCTTAGGTTGATGGACAGTTGGTCTAGACTGTTAGTTGTCATTGATGTCAACCCTTGGAGAGTGATATTGTAGATTGATGTCAACCCTCAGTGATTGATTTCAACCCTTGGATAACTCTGGTAGTGAGTTCTGGTAGCACAAAGGCATGTGTAAGGGACTCGAGTCTGTTTGAGGTATAGATGCATGAAGATGAGTGAATTTACAGGTAAGACTATTCTAGATGGATAGTATATGTCATGCTATTTCCAGTGATATGTGGGACGTCACATAAATCCTCAAGATTAGAGAGTTATGGCCATATGAAGTTGGAGAACCCTCATGAGTTATCTAGAAACCCCTAAAAGGTAAAAAAAGTCAATTATTCTAGAAGCTCCTAGAAGAAGTGTACTAGTCAAATTGATGGTAACTAGGATTTAATCATGGGTATAATTGTTGCATTAAGAAAATAATTAAATTTAATTAGTTGAAAAAGAAGTTGTGAGTTTGGTAATTATGGTAAAGTAGTTGTGCTGAGAAGATTGAATAGTCAAAGTGGTTGACCAAGAAATAAATTAAATAATAAAGTGGTTGCAAAAACAATAAATTAGTTAAGGGTAAAAAAGTTATGAATTGACTAATTATAGAAAAATTAGTTGCAACAAGAAGTTGTGAGTAAAGATAAATTATTTAAATAATAAAGTAGTCAAAGTGGTTGCAAAGAGAAACTATTTAAATAATAAAATGGTTGCAACAAGAAGTGGTGAGTTTATTATTTATGGATAAGTCAAAGTAGTTGCAAAAGAAATGAATTAAATAATTAAGTTAGTTGCAACTAGAAGTGGAGAACTTACTATTTATGGAAAGTGGTTAAGTTAAGTGGACAAAGTGGTTTAGTGGAAAAAGTCGCTAAGTGGACAAAGTGGTTAAGTGGACAAAAGTTGATACTTCTAGAGGAAACTACTTTGAGAGTATAAATAAGAGAGCAAGTGTCTCCCATTAACACCTATTGAATATCTATTTTGTGAAAGGTTATTTGGGTAGATATTATTGATACAGAAAAAGTGCGGTAGGAAAAGTGCGATAGAAAAATCGCGGCAGGAAAAGTGCGGCAGAAAAAGTGCAGCATAGAAATCGAGGTAGAAAAAGTGCGACAGAAAAAGTACCACAGAAAATTCTGGTAGAAAAATCATGGGAGTAGATTTGCGGCAGCAAAACCGCGGTAGCAGAACGCTACAAGAATAAAAGGGTATGGTTTTTATATGTGTAGTGTTGAATCTATGAATTTGGTTGAGGGTTTGCATTGTAAATCTGTTGGATGCCCTCTTGGAAGTTTAGAGCTTGCTGTAGAGTTGATCTGAGTCAGATCTACTAAAGTTTATTATTGGTTCGTGTTTGAGGGCTTTTGGTTGAGGTATGTTGTTGAAGTTATTGGTATAGATAGAGGCTGCATAACAGTGAGGTTGTGGCACATGGTTGATGTGAGTGTTAGCAACAAGTTTGGTATCGGGGCACAAAGGTACACAGGTCTACCGGATTGCCCGGGAAGCGCCCAAGCATAGCACAGAGGAGCCTCTTTTCAGTTACAATTTGAGCGAATGGAAGAAGTTTTGCTGACGACCACCAAGATCCACCTATAATGTTGATCAACGGTCATCGGGATTTCGGGGTTGCCAAGTTGCCCCGGGGTTAATGCAAGAGATAACTCCCATGATTCAAGACAAATCTGGGTCGTTTGATCCAATTGGGACAGGCGGCTTCCAGTCGGTGTATCGGGGATCGAAGTTTCGGGAAACAAGGAGCCTCACATTCATTGTAGTTGAGATCACCGATCGACGAAATGCTGAAAGCGCCCAGGGTCGGACCCACAGTATCAAGGGGTAGTCTCAACTGTCCATTTGAAGCAGACACCTGGCGCGCGATTGAGCTCCTCGCCGATTCGCCCATCGTGATTTCAAGGAGCAAAGTGTGGCATCGTTGTACCCTTGATGCGCGAAGTAGCGAGAGCATCCAGGACCTGGGGCCCATAGCAGCGTCCGGTGAGCTGAGGACCGTCAGATTTCAAGAACGCGTGGTGCCCTATTTAGCCGTTTCGACATTTCGCCCATTGCAACTATGATAAGAAGGGATCAACTCCTTCCTATTCGTGAACGCCGAAAGCGCTTATGGGAATAATAGCATAGGGTCACAGCCTGTGGTCACCAAGAAAAAAAGGAGTTGTGCGAAAGGGGGCCAAAGGTGTCAAATCCAGTCGCTGAAGGGGATTATCGTGATTTACAGGTGCCATCGAATACAATTCCACTCCCGGTTTCCGCTTGGAGTAAATGAAGGTAGGAACGGGTGGATGAAACCTCATTTCATTCATTAAGTGAGGGGATGGAGGGTCTGGCAAGCCGTCTACCCAAGGAGGTTTTGTGTATCGACTTTCTCAAAGAAACCATGCCGAAGTCCTCGACTCAACAGAGAAGTCTGCGCACGCTAGCCCAACAATTAATGGCTCAGCTACTTTCCTCACAGGAGCCATGCGTAGTTAAGGTGGTGCTTAAAGAAGGATGTCAGTATGAGTTTGACTGAAGGGAAACCAAGCTTTGGGTGACTGGACACGCCTCTGCGAGGGGAATTTTCCTGAGTATATAGACTCAGTCTTTGTATTTTGTAAGCATCGATGGTTGAGCAAGGCTCCCTGTTGTAAAACTTTAATGAAGCATTGTTGTTTTGGTTATGCATGGACTTTTGAGACTTCTTGTCTTATGAATGTCAGTTTCTTTCACGTCTTTGTTTATACTGTGTTAGAATGACTCGGAATTGGAGAATCCAGTCGAGTTGTAACTGTTGTAGGATGATGTAGAATTGGATCACTGTAACAGTTGCATCGTCTCTAATCGGTTCTTGTGATTTTCCTAACGCTGAATGACTTGGAATTGGAGAGTCTAGTCAAGTCCCCTTAGCAGTTTCTTGAAGCCCTGAACTAGAGGACCTCGCATTCAGGGTTTCTTCTACAAATTACTGAAAGGTCTGTTGCCTAAAGTAGTTTGCTCACTCTTCTTGCCAAGTCTTCCACCTGTTCACCTTTTAATCAACCCACTGACTGAAGTTAGATCGAGACCTCCTTCGTTCCTTACATGCCGGACCTAGTCCCTGAGTTAGAGTGCTCTGCTCCAGGAGTGACTTTTGACACTAACATTTCTGGTGCCGTTGCCGGGGACGAAGTTGAAAATTTTCCCCGGTATTGAACGACAGTGAGCCTCTGATTCCGAAGGTGCATCAGGTATCAGAGCCTTTTAAAGATTGCTGCTGTGCACCTGATGACTCCATTGTGACAACTCCACTGTGAAGAACCTGCTGTGTTAATTGTGGCTTTCAGAGGTAGACACACGTAGTCTCATCCATAGCTACCTCTGGCTACACCTGAAATAGATCCAGAGGTGGTTCTCAGAAAAGGAAAGGCCCCTGAAGAAGAAGCTCCCATCACCGAAGCAGGTAGTCCGCCATCTCCTTCTATAAGAACTCCATTTTCTCCTCCTCAGTTTCTTAATAGACCTCCTTCAGAGGTTTCCCGTTTCCTGAATTTTGGGAGTGTTTCTGCTGAGTTTTCCCCTCCTGGTCTGGGATTGGAGGGAGAAATCCTTGTCACTCCCCTATCCTCTGAAGCTATTCCTTGGAGTAGACCCGGGACTACAGAAGATTTCCCCACTCCTGCACAAAGAGGAGCGCCTGCTGACTTGAGCTCGTTAGCCTTCTCTTTAAATCCTCTCTTGTTTCCCACTCCGCTTCGAGACTCATTCCCAGCAACCCCTTCGCAAACTCCTTCTCCTCCATGTTCTCCTCCACCTAATATTCCTATGGCTGGCACTAATCCCCCTATGACCAGAATGGAGGCTATTATAGCCGCTAGGTATGCTCCCCTTGTGTTACCTCAACCCCTCAATGCCCTCCCGGTAGATGGTTACCTCAAGCAACTACCCAAGTTCACGGGTGAGGGAGACGTAATGACAGACGAACACCTAGAAGCCTTTTATAGTTTCACAGATGATAATGTCATCATGCATGCAGACATATGGATGAGGATTTTTGTTCATAGCCTCCAAGGCGAAGCTAGAAAATGGTTCAAGGCCCTGCCCCCTGGATCTATTGATGGGATCGAAGCCTTAGATAATGCCTTTTTGAGACAGTGGGGAGATAAGAAAGATTTCATGTATTATATTACAAAGTTTGGTTCTTTGAAGAGGAAAGAAGGAGAGTCTGTCTTTGATTTCTCCAAGAGATTCAATAAAATGTATAATAAAATTCCCACTGAGGTAAAACCATCAGAAGCCTCGGCTAAGATCACTTATGCTAGCGCTTTTGATCCTGATTTCTGCCTACTGCTGAGAGAGAGAAGGGCCACTACCCTGGCCCACATGCAAGATGCAGCCGTGGAAGTAGAATCTAACATATTGGCTGTTGACCGACTCAGGAACGCTACTGATAGAAACATATCTAAGAAAAGGCCTGAAGCCTCCCCATCCAGTTCCTCTCCCATGCCCCACCAGACAGATGAGACAGCTAGAGAACTAAAGTCACTTTCTGCCAGGATGGAAAGGTGGGAGTTAGAAGGGAAGCCCATGTACAGAAATCCATAGAATGCTGATAATAGAGGTTTCAGGAGACCTAATAACAGTGGACCACATGCCTTTCCAAGGGAACAAAGGGGAAAATATAGAGAGGACCAAAGGATTCAAATCCCTCTCCAAAATAACCTGGTTACTCATGAGGAAGGGGAGGAGATAGACGAATTCGACCCTGAAATTCATTGTGTTGAGGAAGCTCCTCCTTTTCCCCATTTGACTCAGTCTGCATATGAAAAATCCCTGATGAACATTCAGATCCATGAGTTAGGAAGGGGAGAAAGGGATGGTCACACCTCTGACAGATACAATCTCAGGTCAAGAAAGAAAGAAGGAGACTTTGACAGCCAAGACCAGCCCCTCTTAGCAGATAGGCCTACTAAAACTGCAGCAGCCACAACTAAAGAAAAGAGAACTCATAATGCTTTGCCAACAACCAAAGAACCTGTCGCTGAGGTAAGGGAAGCTCCTAAGCCTATTTCCTCCTTTAATTTTGAGCATGAAATTCAAAAGATCAGGATTCCCGTCCCCATCTCTAAGCTAGTTAAAAATGAAGACTTTAAAAGGTCCCTCTCCAAGTTGCTGCAATCTGAGTGCCCCCAGCCTCCCTCTGACTCAATGAACCTTCAAGATGAGAAGCCAGCCGTCATCCTAGGTCCCATGGTAGAGGACAGAGGTGATTCATCCCCTCACTGAACATACATGATAAAGTGTTGCATAATTGCCTCATGGATTTAGGAGCTTCCCATAACCTTATGCCCAAGATAGTCATGGAAGAATTGGGACTAGAAGTGACCAAGGCCTATCATGATTTATACTCTTTTGATTCGAGGAGGGTGCAATGTCTGGGAGTCATCAAGGACCTGGTGGTTTCTCTGTTTCAACTGCCCATGAAGAGTGTGGTCATGGAAATTGTTGTAGCTGATGCTCCCCCCAAGTTCGGCATGCTGTTGTCAAGGTCTTGGATTAAAAGACTTGGAGGAACATTACATATGGATCTCACATATGCCACCATTCCAGTCTTTGGAGGGGAACACAGGAGGTTGTACAGAGAGGCCCAACTAGCCTATATTTTCAGTGATGAAGCAAACCCCACTAACCACCCCATCTTTGCACTTGACACCGACTTAGGGTCTAGTCTGTTACAGATCACTGGAACTTCTGAGGTCCCTTTACAGATAAGAAAGCCACCTATTCTTAATCAGTAGATACCTCCTCCAGTCACCTCTGTCTGGAAGATGTTCTTTGACGAAGCTTCCTCTAGTATGGGTGCTGGCGCTGGAGTGATTTTCATATCACCCTGCCAAGAGACTATATTATTGTCATACAAGCTGGAATTTGAAACTACCAACAATGTGGCAGAATACGAAGCTCTTGTTCTGGGTATGAGGGCTGCAAAAGAAATGGGAATTGAAGAGGTGTCCATGTTCGGAGATGCAGAATTGATAATCCAATAGGTCAGGAATGTTTATCAGGCCAAGCATCCTCGGCTCAGGAGTTATAGAAATGAGGTATGGGACCTGATTGATAATTTCTTCTCAGCTTTCAACATTACTTTTGTCCCAAGGGAAGAAAATACCTCGGCCAACTCCTTAGCCGTCTCGACTAGTCTATTCAAGGTCCCTCTGTCGCCGAAGATCCATGGTGAGGTCGAAATAAGATATAGACCATCCATCCTGGACGATGTAAAGCACTGGGAGGTATTCGAGGAAGATCTTGAAATAAAAAATTTTCTTCAGACCGTCAATGAGTTTTCGGCATTGCACATTGATCAGGATCCCGACCCGGAGGGTGAACCTCACCCTGAGGTGTTTGCAAATAAAATTGCTAATCACCAGATTATTCACCTGCCTAGCAATCACCTTCCAAGGGGACTAGTCCCTTTAGAAAGACTGTTTGACAAGAATAATGTGGCAGTAAAGGGTGGTGTTTCAAATGAAGATGCCGACATAGCTGAATGCAACATGGGCACATAGGAGGAGCCTAGGTTTGTCAAATTATCAAGCAGTTTGACCAGAGAACAGAGGGTCAAATATACTGAGTTGCTGAAAGAATTTGCCGATGTGTTTGCATGGACATACGAAGACCTCAAGACTTATGACACGTCTATCATTGAACACAATATTCCACTGAAAGAAGAGGCTAAGCTATTCAGGCAGAAGCTGAGACAGATAAATCCCATGTTGCTACCAGTCATAGAGAAAGAAGTGAATAAATTGCTAGATGCCCAAATTATCGTCCCTTTGAGATATTCTGAACGGGTGGCCAATTTGGTCCCAATAAGAAAGAAAAGTGGAGAAATCAGACTCTGTGTCGATTTCAGGAACCTAAACAGAAGCTCAAGGAAGGACAATTACCCCCCGCCCAATATGGAACAAATACTGCAGAGGGTAACTGGTGCATCCAGGATATCCATGATCGATGGGTTTTCTGGCTATAATCAGATATCGGTCATGCCTGAAGACAGGGAAAAGATAGCCTTCACCACCCCTTGGGGCACATTCATGTATGCCAAAATGCCATTTGGACTTATGAATGTAGGAGAAACATTTCAACGAGCCATGGATATAGCCTTCATCGGGGAGAAAGATCGGTTTGTAGTGATCTACCTAGATGACATCACAGTCTTCTCCAGGTCTGATAAAGAGCACTTCCATCACTTAAGGAAAGTTTTCTTGAAGTGCTGAAGGTTTGGTCTCTCCCTTAATCCCAATAAATCCTTGTTTGCTATGAGGGAGGGCAAGCTATTAGGCCATATAGTATCAGTGGAAGGAGTGAGGATTGATCCTAGCAGGGTAGAGGCAATTCGAACCCTTTCACTTCCTAGATCCAAGAAGGAAGTTCAGGCCTTTTTGGGGAAGATTAATTTCTTGAGGAGATTCGTCTCAAATTTTGCTGAGTTGGTGAAGCACATCACAGCCATGCTTAGAAAGGGAAACGAAGTGAAATGGACCGCTGAGCCCAGGGAATCTTTTGTCCAAATAAAAAAGGAACTAACTGAGGCACCTGTGCTGATCAGTCCTGATTATTCCAAACCCTTCCAAGTTTTTTCCTTTGCCTCTTTTGATACGGTAGCAACGATGCTATTGCAGAAAAATGAGAAAGGACGGGAACAACCCATTGCCTTCTTCAGCAGGGCATTAAGAGATGCAGAGATCAGGTATGAAATCATGCAGAAGCAGGCCTATGCCCTAGTGAAAGCTCTGAAATATTTCAGAGTCTACGTCTTGCACTCAAAGGTAACCGCATATGTTCCTTCGGCTTCTGTGAAGGAGATCCTTGTGCAGCCTCATATAGATGGGAGAAGAGGCAGATGGATCGCTAGAATCCTGGAATTTGATTTGGAGATAAAGCCCACCAAGTTGATAAAGGGGCAGGATTTAGCCAAGCTACTAGCTGAATCCAATTGCGAAGCCTTGGGCGTTAGCTTCATCAACGTCTGTTTAGAAAATCCGCAAGCTGAGTCGTCCAATAAGAACTCTCAGGGTGCCTTGTCACTAGCGGCCTGCACCTGGTACAAGGAAATCTTGTACTTTCTGCAAGAATTGAAGCCTCCTGATGGAATGGGAAAAAGCAAGGCGAGAGCTTTAAAACTGAGGGCGGTGAGATATTGCCTCATTGACCGAGCCTTGTACTGGAAAGACCCTCTAGGGATATTGTTAAAATGCCTGGACCCGCAAGAAGCCCAAAAGGTCATGTCTGATTTCCACGACGGCCTTTGTGGGGGGCATCATTTCTGGAAGACCACAACTCATAAGATCCTTAGGGCTGGAGATTACTAGCCTACTTTATTCACCGATGTTTGCAGAGAAATCAGAGCTTGCATCAAATGCCAAAAGTTCTCAGGGAAGCAACAACTCAGATAACTGCCATTAAAGCCTATAGTAGCTTTGACACCTTTTCAGTAGTGGGGGTTGGACTTCATTGGAGAAATTCATCCTCCCTCAAGCGGTCAACACAGATGGATCCTGACTGCGACAAACTATTTCACCAAGTGGATAGAAGCTATCCCTACCAGGAGTACTTCTCACAAAGTAATTATCAGCTTCCTGGAGGATATCATAGCCAGATTTGGCTGTCCCAGCAAAATCATCACCGACAATGCCACCTCTTTCAGGTCTGAGCCTTTGGTCAAGTTCTGTGAACAGTTTGAGATTTCGCTGATCCACTCTACTCCCTATTATCCTCAAGGAAATGGATTGGCGGAGTCTTCCAATAAAATTCTGATTAAGCTCATCAAAAAATTATTGGAAGACAATAAAAGGGCCTGAGATTATAAGCTCAAATTTTCTCTATGGGCCGACCGGGTGACGACAAAGAAGTCTCTAGGCATCTCTCCTTTCCAACTTGTTTATGGAATAGAGGTTGTTTTTCCTACTCAGCTCGCTTTATCTGTGGCAAAATTCCTCCAGGACCTTGAAGGAGAGCCTGACCATATGGTCAGAAGGATTCATCAGATGGTGGAAGTTAAACAGATCAGGGAACAAGTCATGGACAGGGCCTACCATCATTAGCAAAAGATCAAGCAAACCTTTGATAGGAAGAGTAAAGAGAAAGATTTCGAGCTGGGCGATCTGGTGCTCAAATGGGATGCACCCAGGCAGGATAGGGGCAAACACAGTAAGTTTGATTCCCTCTGGTTTGGGCCTCTCAAGATCTCTGAAGTATTTTCAAACAATACCTATAGGTTACATGATTTGGAAGGCGAAGAAGTTTTTGATGGCCCAGTAAATGGGCATTTCTTAAAAAAATGTTTTTTGTAAGCCTTAGGCGACCTCTTTTGTCCTGTAAATATTGTGTTCTGTTTTCTATTTCCAGCTTAATAAATGACTCCATAGCCCAACAGCAAGGCACCGAATCTGCAAAAAGAGTTCTTAGAGCATCGCGGGGACGACTCTATCCCCCATGGAGCCTAATGTTAGCAACAATTTTGGTATCGAGGCACAAAGGTACATAGGTCTGCTGGATTGCCCGGGAAGCGCCCAAGCACAGCACGGAGGAGCCTCTTTTCAGTTACAATTTGAGTGAATGGAAGAAGTTTTGCTGACAGCCACCAAGATCCACCTATAATGCTTATGAACGGTCATCGAGATTTCGGGGCTGCCAAGTTGCCCCGGGGTTAATGCAAGAGATAGCTCCCATGATTCAAGACAAATCTAGGTCGTCTGATCCAATTGGGACAGGTGGCTTCCAGTCGGTGTATCGGGGATCGGAGTTTCGGGAAACAAGGAGCCTCACATTCGTTGCAGTTTAGATCGTTGATCGGTGAAATACCGAAAGTGCCCAGGGCCGGGCCCACAGTATCAAGGGGTAGTCTCAACTGTCCATCTGAAGCAGACACCTGGCGTGCGATTGAGCTCCTCGCCGATTCGCCCATCGTGAGTTCAAGGAGCAAAGTGTGGCATTGTCGTACCCCCGATGCGCGAAGTAGCGAGAGCATCTAGGACCTGGGGCCCATAGCAGCGTCGGGTGAGATGAGGACCGTCAGATTTCAAGAACGCGTGACGCCCTATCGAGCCATTTCGACGTTTCACCCATCGCGACTATGATAAGAAGGGATCAACTCCTTCCTATTCGTGAACGCCGAAAGTGATTATGGGAATAATAGCACAGGGTCACAGCCCGTGGTCACCAAGAAAGAAAGGAGTTGTGCGAAAGGGGGCCAAAGGTGTCAAATCCAGTCGCCGAAGGGGATTATCGTGATTTACAGGTGCCATCGAATACGATTCCACTCCTGGTTTTCGCTTGGAGTAAATGAAGGTAGGAACGGGTGGATGAAACCTCCTTTCATTCATTAAGTGAGGGGATGGAGGGTCTGGCAAGCAGTCTGCTCGAGGAGGTTCTGTGTATCGACTTTCTCAAAGAAACCATGCCGAAGTCCTTGACTCAACAGAGAAGTCTGCGCACGCTAGCCCAACACTTAATGGCTTAGCTACTCTCCTCACAGGAGCCATGCGTAGTTAAGGTGGCGCTTAAAGAAGGATGTCAATATGAGTTTGACTGAAGGGACACCAAGCTTTGGGTGACTGGACACACCTCTGCGAGGGGAATTTTCCTGAGTATATAGACTCAGTCTTTGTATTTTGTAAGCATCGATGGTTGAGCAAGGCTCCTGGTTGTAAAACTTTAATGAAGCATTATTGTTCTGGTTATGCATGGACTTTTGAGACTTCTTGTCTTATGAATGTCAGTTTCTTTCATGTCTTTTTTTATACTGTGTTAGAACGACTCGGAATTGGAGAATCCAGTCGAGTTGTAACTGTTGTAGGATGATGTAGAATTGGATCACTGTAACAGTTGCATCGTCTCTAATCGGTTCTTGTGATTTTCCTAACGCTGAATGACTTGGAATTGGAGAGTCTAGTCAAGTCCCCTTAGCAGTTTCTTGAAGCCCTGAACTAGAGGACCTCGCATTCAGGGTTTTTTCTTCTACAAATTACTGAAAGGTCTGTTGCCTGAAGTAGTTTGCTCACTCTTCTTGCCAAGTCTTCCACTTGTTCACCTTTTAATTAACCCACTGACTGAAGTTAGATCGAGACCTCCTTCGTTCCTTACATGCAGGACCCAGTCCCTGAGTTAGAGTGATATCTTCCCGAGTCTCTATCCATTCGATCACCCATTCAAAACTACCGTGACATAAAACTGATGGGCATCGAGCTCTGCTCCTGCAATCAATCCATGAGTGACTTCTGACACTAACAGTGAAGATTTATTGTATTTGATTTATGGAGAGTGTGGTGCATTGCTAGAGGTATCTTATTGGTTATCTTGGTGTATGTTATTGGTATATGGTATAGGTATATGATTGGGTACATGGATTAGATACATACTTGAAGTACATGGTGATGTTGATACATCTTGTTGAAGCATAGTTTGGTTTGTTGTTGATACATTATTGGTACATGTTGTTGGTTATCTTTGTATAGTGTTGATGTACATGGTTGATGTACATGATTAATGTGCATTGTTGACACATGGTTTGAGTGATATTCTTGTGATTTTGGGTATGAGATCTATGTTATCAGATCTGATATATTGAGGAGAGTAGTGGTACATGTTGTTGGTGTATTTAGTTTTGTTGGTAGAAGAAAGGCACAGGTACATGTACAGGTTGGTTACAAGACAATGACACAGGTTGATTACAGGTCAGTGGCACAGACTGGCACAGGTTTACAGTAGTATATCTCATAGTGACAATGTGACAGTGGTTCCACCATTCTACTTATATTTTAGTGCTGTTGGACGGGGAAAGGATAGGTGGTTGTAGCCGAAGAACATAGGGGGTTGTAGCCTATTTCTAGTTGTAGCCAGAGAATTGAGGAGTTGGAGCTTCCCTCAGGTTGTAGCTTGAGAAACTAGGGGATCAGAGCCTCCTTCCAGTTGTAGCTGGAGAATTGGAGGTTAGTGCTTCCTTGAATGTAATTCTTGACATATAAGAAAATCATTCCGTGGTTTTCTTTCGCATTGGGTTTCCACTTAAATATTGGTGCACTGTGCATTGTGTGGATGTGTTTGTTATTGTTTATTATGGAATGATGAATGTTAATGCTTATGATACAGTAAGATATTGATGATGAACAACTGAACATGGTTGAATAAGTAAAATAATTTACATTGTGGTTTAAGGGATCAATAATTGGTATAATTGCTCATTACTGATTCACCCTCCTCTCAGTAATCCAAGAAATGGTATCAAATCAGGTTCCTTCATGAACTAGTTTAACCACTGGAAGGATATCATGGATTATTCTAAGAATGGAGTACCACTGTTTAATGGCCAGAATGGTTTAAAGTATGAGATATTGAGCTCAAGGATGAAAGTATTTTGAAAGGCACATGGGTATGATATTTGACAATAAGTTATTATAGGATATGATAGTTCAAAAAGGGAAAAGACTACATCAAAGAAGAAAATGAAAGGAAATAACAAAATTGCAATGGATTTCATTTTGGAAGAACTATATGATTCAATAAAGGACAAAGTTGGTAAATGTTCATCAGCTAAAGAACTTTGGGATAAATTACATAATATCTATTCTGAACCCATCACAGAGTCGAAGAATGTCAAAGAAGATGTAGGTACAGATCAAGAAGAAACATGTTCATCATGTCAAACAGATTCAAAAGATGAAGAGTACATAATCAACAAAAGTATGTTGTTTTGCTTTAATTGTGAAAAAAACAAACATCTTGAAATGGAATGCCATGAAGGAAATGAGACAAAAAAACTAATTGAAATAGAAGACAATTATGAAGTAGAATTGATCAATGCTTTAGATGAACTAACAAAAGAAAGAGAAGAAAACAAGTCACTCAAGAAAGAATTGATGAAACAAAAGGAAAGTGTTCACATTTTTCAAGACGCCCAACAGGTCATCGAGAACTTAAGAAATCAACTAGAAGCCAGAAAGATCGAAGAAAATCTTGAAGATCAAAAACAGTATTTGGAAGCCAACATAACAACACAAAAGGAAGAAGCAGAAACGAGATAGAAGATATTGACAGATCATCTTAAAGAAAGAGCTAACGATCTAAACCAGCTTGAGGCAGAGTTTGGTCAAGAAGAAGAAATAATCACATTAAAAATCCAGCTTGAAGAAGCGAAGAGAACAAAAGAAGTCACAAAGTCTTAGATAATGAAGAAATAAGAACAGGTTGAGAAGCTTGAAGAAGAAGTTGTCACATTGAGAAGTAAAATCGTCAAGCTCAACAAGAACATGGAAGATATAGAAATATTCACATCGGTTGTAGAGAATGAAGAAAAGAACAAGAGTTATGCAGAAGCACTCAAAGGAAGCAATCATTGTCAACCAGAATATAAGAAAACTAATAAAGATACATCTTCAAGTAGACCATCCATGTGCAAGCCACAAAGAAGCTTCATTCATGATAATGATTAGTCAAGGCAAGAATTCAGAAGGACTACACCACAAAGAAGATCATTCACTCCCAGGTATGTAAATTTATTGTATGGTCATTGTTTTTATTGTACTAACTTTGGACATGAGGTTGAAGATTGCAGGGATTATAAAAGAAATGTTCAAGCAAGAAATGCTTAGGTGTCCCCACGTAACATTGAATGTTACAAATGTCATAATTATGGACACATTGCTCGTGATTGTAGAAGTGTGATCGATACTTCCATGAAAGAGAACATTGATATTAGATATAAGAAAGTATGGATAAGAAAACAAGAAGAACAGGTGAACAAAGACCAGGTCCCAGAGATCGCAAGATTGACAATAAAACGAGATGAAGACAAATCTACAAAGAACAATGAAGATGTCAGATACAAAAAGGTTTGAAAAAGAAATGAAAGAAAAAAATGACAGGTAAATAAGGAACATGTTCAAGAGATTGTACTTTCAGGTATTATAGTGAAAGGTGAATCCACAAACAAAAAGAAAGAAGTCAGAGTTCAGAGAGATGATGAATGTATCGATGAAGATGATGATGAATTCACATCAGAGCAGGAATTGTTTTGAGCCATCCGACTTAGAGACTCCCATGTAATATGAATATTAGACATGAGGAGTCTATGTGTTAGCTGAGACATACCAAAGAACCATCATATATTGGTTCAGAGAGTGGTTTAGAGACAAAAGAACGTTATCATAATGGATGATAATTACACATGAATATTTTAATACTTATTCTTGAATTCTCTTCATATATGGAAGTTGATTACACAAGGCAACTCCAATGGACGATAACTCCAAAAGGCAACATGTACAGGAAGAGTTATATTTTTCTACACAACATCTTGCAGAGAAGTCAAGAGAGATAAACAAAACCAAAAAGATAGGTAGAAATATCATTCAGAGAAGTTGTAAGAATTCGAAGGTTATATCATTTTGTTTCGTTGAGAGTCGAAACTACAAGCACAAAAGACTTGAGAAGACATCACATGCCAGAACATAAGTTAAAAGGGAAGCCTTCCAATGATTATGCTTTGAGGACAAAGCATTTTTAAGGGGAAGGCAATGTTATGAACATAAATATACATATAAAATAGATATTAATAACATAATAATTAAATGATAATTAATAAATAATAGTTATTAATAATGAAAGGACATGTCTCAAAGGACATGACTATTGGTTAAGGGCACATCTGTGTGGGTATACAAGTGAACCTCATACTCATTTGTAATCATCTTACTATTCATTCTTATACATTATATATATATTTGTCCGTATAGATTTGATTACTATCTTCCAGAAATTTTGGATTATTTGTGCGTGACAAACTTTGTTCGTCTCATAATCTTTCATAGAATTATTTGACTTGTATTGAAATGAGAGGAGAGTAATTAATTTACTGTCACCACTTTTCATAATAAAGTTTGCAACAACAAAAACTTCAAGACGACCAAGGTTCTCGGTCCACGACCACAAATTTTTTACTGAGATAATTACGGTTAAGCCAGCCCGTGCAACCCACTATCCTTGCAAGGACCCTCAGTTAGAAAAACGATTATTTTTATTTAGGAATTAATTGAGAGGTCACTATTTAGCACAAGGGTCCCTTTTTTTATGAACCAGAACCCACAACTTGTTGTAGCGACTTCTCAAGGATGAAGTAATACAGTTCTACTGCAAAAGAAAAATCTCGAATTAAGGGTTGTGTTGGAAGAATAAAAGTTTTTACCCCACCCAAGATAATTCGCTTAAATGTTCATCCAACTTTTCAACTTATTAGTAAGTGTGTGGAAAGGAACAATGAATTCCCTCGTTAATTCTACACGGTGGGATTTACGACTTAACTGGCGGTAATAAAGAAGGTCACCAAAATACATGCAAACTCAACGCAGCGAAAATCCTACGGATCTTGGATTTGCCTTTCAGAATTATGTTTTAATGTGTAAATCAGTACAAATTGTTATTTGTTTGTGTAGTAAAAAGGATATGACGAGTGAGATCAATGACTAAAAATACTATGTCAAAGCAATGTCTCGATCAAATACCAGATGTTAATCGAATGGCAGAAGTGGATGCTGGGTGCATTGAGTCTATTGGAAATCTGCTGTAAGTTAATGAGACAAGTCCGGTAATGCACTCAAACATCGACCCACCTCTACTGCAATTATTATCTCATACAAAAATAAGAATGCAAATCTAATGGGAAAAGGCTTTAGCCTTTCTATCTAAAACTAATTCTGAAAGTTTGGAAGTGGTGACTTTTAAGAAGTTAATGTTACATGAGTAAAGGTTCTCACATGGATACGTCAAAACTACCATGGTTGACGTGGTGAAAGGGTCCAGTCTGAAAGCTACGCCATGAGCAAATGCGATAATGGTTAAGGATAAAAACAAAATCCTTCATTTTAACTTTTTATTCAGAGGTGAAATTCTGGTTGTAATACTATGCATCAACAATATAATATATAATTATAATTAAAAAATTATTTGTCTCAAATCAATATATAACGAAACAATACCTATAATGTACAAGAAATGTGCCTTGATTAAGCTCTTGATTCTTGCATATTTTAAAAACAATAATATATGATATATGATATCTGTGTATGACCTCTTTACTCTATATGTGAGTCAGATTAGCAAGCGTCACCATGCCTGCATCCACTGAAAACTTAATATTAATAACTCTTATACATGAAATCTATAACTAAAATCATCATCATAACACATGCGTAATAAAATCAAGTACTCATAATCAAAGCCAATAGTCCACTCCTTGACTCAATCCAGAGTCCAAGGTGTACTGTCGATGCCATCAACATCCTCATCGCATCATGTTTCCTGCACACTCAGGAAACCTCATCATAATACCTGTCAATGGTATACACCAATATAAATAACATATCAAAATTTCAACATTTAATTATAGCATAAACTTTAACTCCTAAACCAAATTAGATAATCATAAAGTACCATGTTTAGCTGGATCACTTGCATGCAAGTGTCCTCAAAGAATAATTTGTGTTATGAAAATGTGGTCAGTGAAAACTGGATGTTACATACACCCCCTCTTGTTTTAAACTTCATCGCGAAGTTTGTACAATCTAACAATGAAACTATGATATAGTTGCTACTAATCTATATATATCAAACTTTCAAAATAAATATGGAAATTGCCGATGCATCTCATGTGCATCCTCCCAAGTGGCAGAATGTGGACTATAATTGTCCCACTGGACCTTGAACTAATCCAACAATCGACGTCGTAGTTGTCGAGTGCGATGGTCCAGTATGTGGATTGGCTCCACTATGAGAGCACCCTTGTTCGATACCTGCAATGAACTCAAATCAATAACATGTGATAGATTTGAAATATAATGACATAAAACTGAAACATGAAACACATCGTGCATACACCTCAAAGAATCAGGTAAGGCTAGTCGATAATCCACGGGTCCTTTCTTTTCTACAACCTCGAAAGGTCCCTCAAACCTTGGAGAGAGTTCAACGCCCTTTCCAAACTTAATCGAACTCTTATGTGGCTTCACCCACAAAAACACTTTATCACCAACCTCATAACTACGTTCAATATGATGCATATCTGCATAAATATTTTGTCGATCTTCCGTTCCTTGATCCTTTTCCTTATGGTTCGCATCTAATCTTGCATTTCCTGAATCACTTCTAGTCCCACGAGGACCCTATCTTCTAGTCGATCCCAACTCAAAGGTGTCCTACATGGTCATCCGTATAGAAACTCAAAAGGTGCCATATTTATCAAACTCCAGTAACTATTATTATACACAAATTCTACCAATGGTAAAAATTCTTCCCATCGTTTATGTTGATCTATCACATACATTCGAAGCATATCTTCTAGAATTTGATTTTTTCTATCCGTTTATCCATCAGTTTCAGGGTGATATGCGGTACTTTAATTTAGCTGCATGCCCAAAGCCTCTTGGAAACTAGTCCAAAAACATCCAATGAATACTGATCCTCGATCATATATTATCTTTCTCAGTACACCATGCAGTCTTACAATTTCATTAACAAAAATTCTAGCTATGTCAGGTGTTTGGTATGTCGTACAAACTGTAATAAAATTTGCACCTTTCATCAAAGTGTCGAAAACTACAAAAATAGAATCGTGTCTCCTTGCCGTCAATAACAATCCAACAATAAAATCCATCGATATGACTTCCCATTTCGATTCAGGAATCACATGTGGTTGTAATAATCTTGCTGGATGTCTATGTTCAACCTTCACTTGTTGACATTCAAGACATCTCGTCACATAGTTAAGTATATCATATTTCATCCCCTTCCAAAAGAATAATGGTTTAAGATTTACTTTCATTTTGGTGACTCTAGGATGAGCCATATACACTGCTCGATGAGCTTCGTTCAAAATTAAATTTTTCATTTTGTCATTTGGTGGTACATAAATTCTACCATTACATCTTAATAGCTCGTCACCATCCAAAGAGTAGCCGTCATATCTAGGTATCGTCTTGGTATCTTGTCTGATATTGTATTTTACTTCCTTGTACCAATTGTCATCAATCTGTAATGCTAAAATATTTTCCCGAATGTTCGTCTTTAGTGGTATTACTGAGAAAATGTCTGGTCTCTGACTCAACACATTTGCTACTCTGTTAACTGTTCCTTTAATGTATGTGATTTCAAAATCATACTCACTTAAAGGTTTTGACCAACATCTTTGTCGTGCATTCAAGTCACTTTGTGTAAAAATGTGTTGCAATCCACTATGATTAGTTTTCAACTCGAATTTTCGTGCAATAAGGTAGTGTCTCCAAACCGGTAAGGCATAAACAGTTGCTAATAATTCCAAATCATGTGTTGCGTAATTCTCTTCATGACTTCTTAATTTCCTTGAAATATATGTGATAACTTGGCTCTCTTGCATTAGTACTCCACTCAGTCCTTCCTTGGATGCATCAGTGAAAACTATGAATTTCTTGTCCATATCAGGGACATTTAATATCAGTGTTGTTGTTGATAATTCCTTAAGCTTGTGAAATGTTTAGCGCATTTCTATGACCATACAAATTTCTTATTCTTCTTTTGCAATTCTGTAATTGGATTTGCTATTTTTTAAAAACCTTCGACGAAGCATCGATAGTAACCTGTTAATCCCATAAAACTATGTACCTCTTGCACATTTGTCGGTGTTGGCCATTCCATAATAGCCTCTACCTTCACTGGATCCACAATGATACCTTTTCTAGAGATAATGTGTCCCAAATAGTGAATCTTCATATGATAAAAAGAACATTTTGACAACTTTCCATACAACTTGTTTTCTCTTAAACACTGCAAAACTAATCTCAGATGTTCATCGTGCTACTCTTTTGTTCGAGAGTAAATTAATATGTCATCTATAAATACCTGTACGAACTTTTCCAAGTATTCGCGGAAAACTCCATTCATTAAACTCATGAATACACCAGGGGCATTTGTCAATCCAAATGGTAATACAATAAATTCATAATGTCAAAATATTGTTTTAAATGCAGTTTTAGGGATGTCTTCCTCTTTGATTCTCAACTGGTGATATCCCAACCTCAAATCTATCTTTGAAAACATTGTCGCCCCCTTCATTTCATCAAATAAGTCATCAATTCTTGGTAACAGGTACTGATTCTTGATCATGGCTTTGTTCAATTGACGATAATCAATGCAAATCCTCCACGACCCATCCTTCATTCTTACAAAAATTACCGGTCCACCCTACGATGATACACTTGGACGTATAAGTCCCAAATCTAATAACTCTTTCAATTGTATCTTTAACTCTTGCAATTCACGTGTTGACATCCGATATGACGTTGTAACAATTGGTTATGTTTAAGGTTTTAGATCTATAGTAAATTCCAATTCTCTTTTCGGTGGTATACCCAGTAGTTCTACAGGAAAAACAGTAACAAACTTCGATACTACTGGAAAGTCTTCCAATATTTTTGTGTCACCCTTTTCATTAAGAGCTAAATTGGCATACAAATTACATCCCTTGTGCATATTCTTCTTCAATTGTAGGGAAGTAATAAATCTTAGTGACACTCCTTGGTTTCTTCTTACAATTACTCTATTCTGTCCCAAATCATCAATTAAGCTTAATCTTTTCATCTTATAGTTAAGTATCGCGTCGTGTGATTCTAACCAATCCATTCCAATCACAAAGTCGTAGGATCCCAAGGTTGTGACAAAAAGGTTTACATTTGCGACGAAATCACCCAAATTAATTTTACAGTCATTAAACTTTCCTCCAACTTTTTGTTTGGCTCCAGATACCAATTCTACATTTCTAAACTCGTCTTGTTTGACTGCCTTCACCTTAATTCTTTTGAGCGCAACACTAGATATAAAACTCTCAGTAGCTCATGGATCTACCGGAATACTAAACTGCTGATCTAATATCATACCTGAAGTCTCGAGCACTGTATACTGATGCTCGTCCTGATAGTTATTCACTGCTGCATGAATCCTATGGGTATTTCTGAAAGCTACGCCATGAGCATATGTGATATTGGTTAAGGATAAAAACAAAATCCTTCATTTTAATTATTTCTTTAGAGGTGAAATTCTAGTTGTAATACTATGCGTCAACCGTATAATATATAATTATAATTACAAAAATTATTTATCTCAAATCAACTCTTTGGTCAAGCATATATAAACAAAACAATACCTATAATGTAAAGGAAATGTGCCTCGATTCATCCCTTGATTCTTTCATATTTTAAAAACAATATATATTTATATATATAATCACAAGGGTATTTTAAAAACAATAGATACAAATTTCTCGAAGAATGTCTCGAATCAACCTTTTGATCCACGCATAATTCTAACAATATATATACACTACATGAAAAATGTCTTGAATTCCAATCATTTTAATCCACGCATAATAAAAAAAAACGTATATGTAAATTACTGAAATAATGTCTTGAATTAAATCATCCAGTCCAATTATACAACCAGTATTTTAAATCCTCGCTTCATAAATTATTAAAATAACTAAAATAGTGAAAAATACCGTAACCAAAAGAGTACGAATTATGAGGTAAATCCTTTGGCTTGGCCTTGTGCAATGTCCCTTCTCAGTTTTCTAGATTTTAAATTAGTCTAATTTCCTTTAGATCCCTTTCTATAAAATTCATCTAGGCATAACAATTAGACTTAGATTTTGTTATGTTTCCTATTTATTAATTTATATAATTTAAATATATTTTCTAATCAATTCTAAGTATTTATTTTATTCTCTAAGGTCTTCAAAATTATTTATTAACTTATTAATTTAATCATGTGACGTGCCCTTCAAGACGCACATACGTGCTCCAAGGGTGTCACTCACTGTTATTTCTGTTGTTCTCTATGACTTAGTTTGGAAGTTGTCAGACGCTTGGAGTCAATAATCCACTTGTCGACCTTGTGTTAGAATAAGGGCTTACCGAGGAATAAATAATCCACCTTATTGTGTGCCCCTTAGAGATCCTCATGAGTGATTGTCTCAGTCAGCCCTCACGACATCACAAACCTCTTAGGAACAAGGTAGTCGTTAACCTTCAGTTGAGGTCACGACGGGAGTGCCAATAGGCTATGACAGGGATGTTGCCACACCTCTTCCTCATCTATCTAATATCTGTGTATGACCCCTTTACTCCATATGTGAGTCGGATTATCAAGCGTCACCATGCCTGCATCCACTGAAAAAATAATATTAATAACTCTTATACATGAAATCCATAACTAAAATCATCATCATCACACATGCGTAATAAAATCAAGTACTCATAATCAAAGTCAATAGGACACTTCTTGACTCAATCTAGAGTCCAAGGTGTACTGTCGATGCCATCAACATCCTCATCGCATCATGTTTTCTGCACACTCAGGAAACCTCATCATAATACCTGTCAATGTTATACATCAATATAAATAACATATCAAAATTTTAACATTTAATTATAGCATAAACTTTAACTCCTAAACCAAATCGGATAATCATAAAGTACCATGTTTAGCTGGATCACTTGCACGTAAGTGTCCTCAAATAATAATTTGTGTTATGAAAATGTGGTCAGTGAAAGCTGGATGTTACATATGCGTTAGTTAAAGCTATTAAGTCTTTCAAAATTTATGTTCTCCATTCTAAATTAATAACTTATGTTCCTAGCAACACATTGAAAGAGGTCTTGAATCAACCTGATATTGATGGAAAAAGAGGCTAATGGATAGCTAGAATTCAGGAGTATGACCTTGAAATAAAGCCAAAAAAACCGATTAAAGGTCAAGGTTTAGCAAATATTTTGTCTTAATCAAACTACAGGGTACTTGGGACAAATCAAATTTCAGAAATACTAGACCATCCCTCAACCGAACTGGATGGAGTGGATTTGCAACAACCTATAATAAAGGTCCATGATAAGTTTTCTTCATCTTCTTGGTACAAAAACATTGTGTATTACCTACAAAATCTTGAATGCCCACCTGATTTTAGTCAATCTAAATCCAGATCACTCAAACTTCAATCAATCAAATATTGCATAATAGATGAAAAGATTTACTGGAAGGACCCTTTGGGAATCTTGTTAAAATGTATTGTAGAAGAAGAGACTAAAGGAATCATAGATGAGTTTCATAAAGGCATATGTGGAGGACACCATGCTTGGAGAGCAACAACATAAAATATTAAGAGCTGGCTATTATTGGCCAAAGTTATTTTATGAGGTAAATTCAAAGGTAAGATCCTGCAGAGAATGCAAGATTTTTGCAGGTACGCAAAAACTTCCTTCCTTGCCTTTAGTGCTAATAAAAGTTGAAGCTCCCTTCCAACAATGGGGCTTAGACTTCATTGGTGAGATTCATCCTGCTTCTAGTGCATAACACAAGTGGATATTAACTACACCATATTACTTTTCAAAATGGGTTGAAGCTATTCCTACCAAGTTTGCCACTGATGCAGTTGTGATTAAATTCCTTGAAGAAAATATTTTTTCTAGGTTTGGATGCCCGAGGAAAATCTAATCGATAATGCTTAGGAATTTGAGTCTCTTTCAATGATAGATTCATGTCAAAAATACAATATCATTCCTGTACATTCAATTGCCTATTATCCTTAGGGTAACGTATTGGTAGAATCATCAAACAAAAGTTTAATGGGGTTATTAAGAAAACGTTAACTGAAAATAAAAAAGCTTGGCACTCTCATTTAAAATTTCCACTATGGGCCAACAAGATCAACACTAAAAGTTCTACTTGTATGTCTCCTTTCCAATTAATTTATGGCATTGATGTTGTACTTCCTATTAATTTGGGTTTGCATGTGATGAAATTGTTGCAGGACAATGAAGAGGAACCTAATAATCTAACAAGAATAATGAATTAGTTAATCGAAGTGCAACAAACCAGAGATCAAGTTGATGAAAAATTTCAGGAATATCAAGATAAAATGAAAGCTATCTTTGACAAAAGAGAAAAACAGATAAACCTTATTCTTGGTGACCTAGTGCTAGGATGGGATAGTAGGAGAGAAGACCCAGGCAAACATGGAAATTTTAATCATTTATGGCTTGGACCTTACAAAATTGTTGCAACTAAAAGAAACAATTCATTCTCCCTTCAAAATCTGGAAGGAGATTTGTTGGAACTGCCTATGAATGGGTAGTTCCTGAAACATTTCATTCAATTCTAAAAGTTTTATTTCACATTCATTGTATATAATCGATTTTCTATGATTTTTCTTTTATTTTAGAAATATTTTCAAATAAATAGTTGAAATAAGTTTTGGTCTGAAATATGCAGTTATGAAGAATCATCAGTTATTAAGGATGATAAGAGCAAACAAAAATAAAGTGTTATCTCTTACATAGTCTGATCATCCCTTTGTTAGGAGGCCACATCATTTTTTTTTTCTCTTTGAACAAAATTCCTTTTCTTCTCAAATTTTAAATTCTTGATGGAAAAAACTGTCTCAACTACTGATAGAGATGTTGACATGTTATTTTAAAAGAAAAAAGGAGAATATCTTGAATTCCTCATGAAAGTTGAAAAGGTATCTTTTGAATAATTCTTTCTAGATATAGGGTTTAGTGTCAAACTTATAACTGATGGTTTCACTCAAGGTATGCTACTAAAAGGGTGTGTTTTGGAAGAAATGGAGTTATATTTAAGGGAATAAAAAACCTTATGAGTATACCTTATAACTCAGGTTTCTCTAACTCATTTTGGACAAACAAACATCGTCCCTTAAATGTGAACAACATATTGATTTCCCCCATCTCCTAAAAATACTGTTAAACTAATTGAAATGGATGGTGAAAGGAAATTCAAGTGGGAAATGCAGGTATGTTCACCGGGGTTATTGACGCTCGTTGGCAGTGAACCAAGGCCTGTGATGTCGAGGTGGCTACACCATTGGATATGGATGCTTTTTGGGAGTGTAGCAACACCATGAGAATGAGGAATAGTGCCAAACGAGTATCTTTATTCTAATACTCAATTACAATAATTCCTTCATAAATGACTCTGTTTTAACCTCAATTATTAATTTGAAATCTTAAAACCTTAAGCTACAAAAACATTAGTTATGAATTTGACTCCTTAGCTGAAATTTGGATTTGTATTACCCTGAACAATTCTAGAGTAAAGATGATTGAGGGAAAACATTTTTATCCTTTTCTGGTCACATTCAACATGAACATGTTAAATTCTAAAATTGGTAGTGTTCAGTTTCTTCAATTATAGGTTAATCTAACAAAAAGAGAAGAAATGGATTTTTGT